>JASAMZ010011009.1:0-82646 GCA_030248115.1 Linhomoeus sp. GSCO2_2
TGTGAATGCAGAAATTGAAAGGTCGCAAGCCAGTAAGAATGTGTGACATAGTTTTTCAGTTTTAAAAAATTGCAATTTGGAGATATTCACAATTAAAATATGAAAATATCGAAATTCGACTTTTTCGCCTGATGAGCGAGCGGCGAAATTTCTTCAGAAATGGAAAGAACATAGGCCGTGGACAATTTGTAACACAAAAGAAATTTTTTGCATATGCGGAATTTCATAGAAATACGCAATTATTTGTTAAAATTTCATAAATTGACAAAAATAGAACGTCATTTATTGACGAATATGAATGCAGAAATTGAAAGGTCGTAAGCCAGTCAGAATTTGTGACATGGCTCTACAGCTTAGAAATACTGCAAGTTCGAGATATTTACAATTAAAATATAAAAAAGTCGAAAATCGATTTTGTCGCCTGATGGACTAACGGCGAAATTTCTTCAGAAATCGAAAGAGCATAGACCGCGGATAATTTGTAACACAAAAGATATTGTTTGCAATTGTGGAATTTTATAGAAATACGCCACAATTTGCCAAAATTCTACAAATTGACAAAAGCGTTATAACGCAGAAATATGTACACCAAACGCGATTCCAGGTAGAGAACGACTGCACCAAACGGTGGGAAAGTTTTTTTGTTCGATGTGGCGTATTCCTACAGGTATAAAACTTCAGATGAACGGCGTCGTATCATGCCGATACCATATAGCGAACGCGGCGATATCACTGAGCTTTAGATCAGTTGTACAGACAACCGTATCGTGGTAATAGCTGCATTTGAATTGTGGTACACGTTTTCAAGATACCTTCGCTAGATGCGGCTAATTATGCGAATGAAATTCACTATACTGTTCACCAAGATTTGACAGACACAAAGTATAGGTTGAACTTTTTACACACACAGCTTGTTATTGGCGGAGACAATCAACCAGTCAACTTAAACGAGTAGTCTACCTTGAGACATGGATGTTTAGGCTATCGAACGAGCCGAACCCCTTTTAGTAACGTACGAGGCGAGTAGGACAATTCTTGGGCACGTATGGTTCCTGAACGAGCTCCGAGCGAAAACACTTTGAGGCACGCACAAAACGAGTAAGACATTTTTGGGGTACGTATGCAGCGGCTCCTGAAACTCTGCCAAGAGCTTCAGGAGGGACAGGGGGAAGGGGATTGCAGGACACAATTAGAGCGAGGGTTGTGGTTGAGGGTCAAGAATCTTACCCCTTGCCTTGAATGCACGTCAAAAATCTGACTACTTGCATAGGTGAAGGCCAAAATCTCACCCCTTGGTTTGTATGAGGTCCACAAATCTGACCCCTTGGTTTGTGCCAGGTTCTAAAACTTCACCCCTCGCGCCATTGGATTCTCTTCTACAGGGTGGTTGTGCGTTGACAGCAGATGGAGTCTGAGGACCCTCATGAATCAATTCTTCTTATCAAAGCAGTTTTATTTGATCCCCAACACGACTAGGTTTGGATAAGGCAACACTGAGTTGCGGCCAGACCACGTTTGCGTTACTCCGCGTGCACACGGTGCGTGGTACGGCGTCGACGATGACGCCATTGGATTCCTCTCGTCGAGACGGTTTCAACGAACCCCAACAACGCCATGTTCCGAGCAGCCAATCAAAAGTTACAAATTTGTGGCACCTTTTTGCAAAAATAACGCTTCTGGTACCTTTTTGCGGGTCGCGGATAGCGCCATTGTAATTTTCTCGGTGAGACGGTTCAAACGAACCCCTACAACGCTATGTTTGGATGAGCCAATAAAAAGTTCATTTTTGAGGCACCTTTTTGCAAAAATAGCGCTCGTGGTAAATTTGGGGGCGGCGGCATTGGTGCCATTGTAATTTTCTCGTCGAGACGCTTCAAACGAACCCCTATTTGATATGGTTCTGATGTGTTTTGAATTTGTTAACAATTTGTCAGTACACTGAAACTCTCCTTCGCGGTCGACATTTTTGCCCCCAGGGCATGCGTGGTAGGTTGGAGGGGGTCGACGTGGTCACCGTTGGATTCTACGCGTCGAGGCGGTTCTGCCGATGCCAAATTTGTCTAATTTTAATTTTATTCTGCGTTATGGTGTTGACGCCTCCTGAACGAGCGGGAGCAGTTTGAGGCACGCACAGAATGAGTAGGACAATTTTGGGACACGTATGCAGGGCCTCCTGAACGAGCGGGTGGCACTTCGAGGCACGCACAGAATGAGTAGGACAATTTTGGGACACGTATGCAGGGCCTCCTGAACGAGCGGGAGCACTTTGAGGCACGCACAGAATGAGTAGGACAATTTTGGGACACGTATGCAGGGCCTCCTGAACGAGCGGGAGCACTTTGAGCGCACAGAATGAGTAGGACAATTTTGGGACACGTATGCAGGGCCTCCTAAACGAGCAGGAGCACTTTGAGGCACGCACAGAATGAGTAGGACAATTTTGGGACACGTATGCAGGGCCTCCTGAACGAGCGGGAGCACTTTGAGCGCACAGAATGAATAGGACAATTTTGCACCCCCGGGACACTGTTTTTTCCCCACTCTGGGTACTCAGGGCCTCCTGAACGAGCGGGGCACTTGGAGAGGGAACACGCACAGAATGAACAGGACAATTTCGGGGCACGAATGCATGGCCTCCTGAATGAGCGGGGGCACTTTGAGGCATGCGCAGAATGACTAGGACAATTTTGGGGCACGTATGCAGGGCCTCCTGAACGAGCGGTAGCATTTTGAGGCACGCACAGAATGAGTAGGACAATTTTGGGACACGGTATGCAGGGCCTCCTGAACGAGCGGGAGCCCTTTGAGGCACGCACAGAAAATGACGAGGAGATATTTTGGGACACGCAGGCAGGGCCTCCTGAACGAGCGGAGGCACTCTGGGGGCTTGTACTGTATAGCGCGCAACCACGGTTGGGAAGAATAGCAGGCGACTCGATGAGATCCTGTTGATGGACGTTAGAGCGTGACGTGAAGAAGAAGAAGAAGGAGAAGAATGACGGAGAAGATATTTCCCACCCCGCTGTTGGGACAAGAAACGCGCCGCGATCCTTTTTGCGTCTGGTAACTTTTGCTACACTTAACTTCGATTTTCACCAAATTTGGAATTTAATCTATTCGTAATAAAGTCCTTTAGTGTACCATAAATTTCATCCAATTCCGTTTAGTACCGCCTGATAAATAAATATCGTGATGATGGGAAAAGGTGCGCGCGGCCTGGATGGAGCACTTTGGCGCTGCCGCGCCAACCATGATATACTTCGCAATTTGTTTAGCATAACGTCGCAGAAATTACTGTTGCATTTTGGCACCATGGCCCACCGTTGTTAAAAGACGCAGTATTTATTGCCTGTTTGCGTCTACAAAAACAACACGCGGTGTGGTACCGTATTCATCCTACGACGATTGAAATTAAAGGTACCTTTTTTCGCCGCGCCTCAGCGCGGCGAGGTGTATATATACGGATGACAATGTTTGTGTGTCTGTGTGTGTGTGTGTGTGTGTGTGTGTGTGTGTGTCCGTCCGTCCGTGGCACCGAAGTAAAATATGTGACATATGTGGTCAAGTAGAGTCGAGGTCGCTGAGTACGGATCCGGTGTCCGTTTGTGTTGCTAATTTCGCATTCTTCCAGATATTCGCAATTAAAATGCGAAAATGTCAAAAATCGACTTTTTCGTCTGATGCGTTAGCCGCGAAAATTTCTTCAGAAATGGAAGGAGCATAAACCGCGGATAATTGTAACACAAAAGAAATTTTTGCAAAATGCCTGCCCTTTTTACGGCGCTGGGAAGAAGGATGGCGAGGACGACGACGAGGAAGAGTCTGTGGACGTGACGGCTGCGCAGCCCATACAGGTGGTTCGAAGAGAAGTGAAGTGGATTCCTTCATGACAGTTTTGGTATGGAATGGACTGGATTATTCTACTTTGGCAGGTGCGAGTCCGCGTGCTGGAAGGACAGCTACTGCGCTGCGGCCCAACTGTCAAGCCGACGTGCCGCGTTTTTCTTGGTGTGTATGTACATACTTTGTCTTGGCTTGTCATGTGATTTGTTTGTACCTACCCACAATGACTAGAATGGTTCGATTGACTCTGCTTCAGGGAGGAAGGTGCGCTCGACCTACGCCAGCGCGTCCAGTGACGTCCCCCAATGGCGTCAGACGCTCTTCTTCAGCACCAAAACGCAGTCGATTCAGCAGATGGGAGACGACCACTTGCAGTTCAAGGTTCGTTGTGTCAAGCTTTGTAGCGTTGACATTTTGACAAGACTCTGCCAGTGTGTCATGATTCTGGACAGGTGTTCAACGCGCGTCGCTTGGCGAAGGACGAGTTTCTGGGAGGCGCCAGAGTCAGCCTGGGATGGGTGTATCGTCAGCCGAAGCACACGGCCCACAACAAGTGGGTGCCTCTGAGCGGCGTCGAGGAAGACGAAGATGACGGCGGAGGCACATCGGCGGCTGGCGAACTGTCCGGCTTTCTGTTGGTCAGCGTCAGTGTGACGGCCGCCGGCATGAAGTCGACCCCCTTCCGCGATCCGAAGCCCCAGGAAGCCGCCTCCGCCGAAGTTATACCCTCCATTGGCGTCCCGCTGAGGACCTTCACTCTGCAGGTACATATCGTTTCGCTATAGCTTCTCTCAGCCACTTAGATATGCACAGTAGAATCCTTTTTCACGCTTGTTCAGGTTCGCCTGTTAGAGCTGTGCGATCTGATGACGCCGACTATGATGTCGAAGAAGGGCGACGGCGCTTCTGGGCGCAGAAAGGCTTCCCGTTCTTCGGAGTCGAAAACGACGACTGCGGTGGTGAAGGTGTCGTTGGGAAGCGTCAGCGGCGTCTCTGAAGCCGCCGAGGTGGCAGACGGCAGAGTGGCGCTTGGCCAGCAGCTGGAGCTCAGTCTCGTCTGGCCCTCTGTGGCCAAGGAAGTGACACTGGCGCTCTTTCTCGGCAAGGACGACCGAAGGCCGAGCGCCATTGGCTCCATCGACGTCGGCTCCCTTTGCTCGCCTGGCAGAGACGGCTTCCTGCCCACCTTCGGGCCGGCCTTCGTCCCCTTCTACGGCTGCGAGCTGGGCGCCGACGCGAAGGAGCGCCGCGCGCTGAAGAAGGCGAAAGTGGAGGAAGCGGCGCTGTTCTACGGCCGAGCGCTCGTCCACATGCGACTGAGCGGCGGCGACAACCGTTCCGACGATGGACTTCAAGGAGCGCTTCTGAAGCTGCCGCTTCACCACGGCCTGTCGTCTACGGCCAACCGCCAGCTGTGTCGAACGACGCTCTTCTGCGAGTTCTACTTCGCTTCAATGGTGCACGACGACTTCGTCCATCGCTCCGTCTCCTTCGACGTCTCCGTCGGCTGCTTCGGCAACTGCTACTACGACGCCGTGGGCGCTTCCATAACGTCGACGACGCCCTGCCTGCCCGCCTACACGGAGCGCTACCACAAGTGCCTTCCCTGGCTGCATCGGAAGCCGGCCAGCGAAATACCCTGCCTCTTCGAAGTGGAGTCCCTGCCGAGAATGGAGCAGCGCAATGAGCTGAAGAGAATGGCCAGCTTTCTGGAAGAGAAGTTGGCTGTGGCCAATCTCAGATACTGCAGCTCCAACAACGTCAGCGCCTGCGCTGGAGCTTCCGCCATTGTGGACGCGCTGGAAACGGTCGGTTAGTTGAAATCGCTGTACGTACAATGCTGCTGGGAACAATCCAGTTTTCTTGTTGGCAAAGCAGAACGAATATTGCTAATGCGACTTAGTGTTGAACCACAAACGGTGTTGATGCAGAATTGTTTTAGCGAGCCACGCGCCAGAGTATACGTTGGTACGTACCTATGTACGTGCAGCTCACTTGGCCTGGGCTTACTAACTACATACTATACTGGGCACTGTTCAGCTTCGCGAAACGAGCAGCCGTTTTCTGCGACGGCCTCGCATGGAGCCGCATACGGAGCTAGACGTCTGCCTGCGAAAGGTCCGTCGCCAGGGCTTGGAGAGTCTGCGCGCCGCCTGGCACTCTCTCAGATGGAACGAGGAGAAGACCGTTGAAGTGACCGCCGACGTTCTCTCTGCGCACGTGCGCATTCTGACACAATTGGGCGAAGACCCGCAGATCGGAGGGGCCGACGTCGCCCTTCGGATGCTGGTCGACGGCCGACCCGAAGGCTTTGTGAGGTGCGCGTCTGTAGTTAGAGGTCCTTGTGAGATAACTGAACTGTTGTGGTAGTGCCGGGCAGAGTAGATACGAAGTCGAGAAGCAATAGGTATTGTATGCGCCGTTTGCTCCTCTGAGTTACGGTACTGGCACTGGTTGAGTGTACCTGTATGTATCCGGAAGCTACATAGATGCGAGTAAGAGGATTGTAGACGCATTCATTCAGGGTGCCTCTGAGCGACGTTCTCTTTTCGCTGGAGGAAGACTCGAGGGGAGAAAGCTGCGGCCGCCTGTGCCCCCTCGCTTTGAATTGGTCCAAGATGACGGACAAACGGAAAGGTGCAAATGGTTCCACTGAGACAAGTTGAGACATTAGTTAATCTTATTATTCGTTGCAGCGAATCACTCCGTTCCCGCCTTTCTCCACCTGCGCCTGTGGTTCGGCGCCGCAGAGCAGCGTCAGCTGTGGTTCAACTTTCTCGACGACGCCGGTCGCTTCTCCTACTTCGCAGAAGTGTGGGAGAACGAGCGCTGGTCCACCCTTAGAAGGGCCTTCCAACCGCTGAAGGGCTCCTCGAGGGAAAGAAGCCACTGGTCGGACGAGAGGGGCCGACTGGCGTTGGCCAGAGACAAGGTGACGCCCCCTCCTTCCTGGCTCTTCGTCTCCGATTGGTTCGTCACTCCGGCGCCCTCTGCCGACATGTGCGCCCTCGACAGCGAAGACTTCCTGGAGACGACCAACGCCGAGCTCTTCGAGGTGCGCGCGCGCCTTTCTAACTTTGGGCGCACCGTAAAGTACTCTGATTGAAGTAGTAAGACACCGTCTCTAATGGTACCCTCTATGCCTTTCCTTTAGTGTACGGTAGGTTACAGATGGTATATTCATGTTTGTTTAGTATATTCAGCATGGTATTGGTGCATTCTCTGTACATTTGGCGACTGGAACAGGAGTAATATGCCCACCCCCTCGAATAAGCCCCCATCCTTCAATAGTACCTCCTCCTAGAAGGAGGTCGAACATTGGGCCATGCGGTGGGCTTATGCGTGTTGCCCGTTGCCGTCTTCTCACACTGCGCCGCTTCAGGTGGAGAAGAAGGACCCGAAGAGCCTTCGCTGGCAGCGCGTCTGCTTCACCGACCCCAACAACGTGGTGGAACTGGCGGATATGGAAGACTACCGCTTGGCCGACGGCTTCAAGTGGGCGCCCGCGTCGCAGTGGAAGGTCGACCTGCGCTGGGGAGGCGACGACCAGGGCTGGGTCTACAGCGCCGGCCTGGAAGAGACCGCGCAGACGGCCGTGACGGAGAGGCGCCACCACCGCTTCCGACGCCGACTTATCTACCGTCCCTACCTGCCGTCGGCGGAGGAGTCGGCGGCGCAGCGGCAGAGCCGCCACCAGCAAGGCTGGGAGTACGGGAGGAAGTTCGACAAGGCGCCCCACCTCAGCCGCGAACACGGCGACAGAGTGCGTCGTCGGCGCCATTTGCGGAGAATGGAGCCCAAGCAACAGCAGCAGCAGAAGAAGGGCCACGACCAGCTGCTCTTCACCAACATGGCTTTGGTCGCCTACGCGACGAAGCGCGGCCGCCGCCGTCGCAGACTGTCCGAGTCGGCTGCGGCTGCGGAGTCGACGGAAGAGGAAACAGAAACTTTGTCGTCTGCCTCGGCCTATCTGAGCGACAGCTCGGCGACGTCGCTGACTGGAAGCGTCGTGGCTCGTCAAGTGGCGCCGCGCTGTCACGTCGTCTACTCGCAGAATACGGTGCACCGCTGGCAGCTGCGCTCCTACATACTCTGGGCGAGGGATCTCTATCCCGACAAGTCGTCTGGCGACAGCGACGCCTTCGTTCGCGTCAGCTTCGTGCACAGAAGCCAGTCGACAATCATGGTGAAGAACGCTGTCAACCCCATCTGGAACGAGACTGTCATTTTCGACAAGGCAAGATCTCTGAAGTGACATGAGAAGTTTATCTTTCACCGATTGGATGGGAATGCCTCCAGGTTCTGCTGAGCGGCAGTCGGCACAACATCAAGCGAAGTCCGCCCCACGTCGTGGTCGAGGTGTGCGCCAGTCGAAGGGAGGCGGGCGAGACGTTCATCGGTCGCTTCCACTGCGCCCCATCGGTGGTGCTAGCCGGCGACAGGCCGCCTTCCGCCCAGTCGCCAGGCACTTGGAAGTGGCATCCGCTGCGCTTCTCGCGCGACGCCGTTCGGGGCGCCTGCCTCGCGTACTTCGAGCTCTACGAGGCCGACGACAGGGCGCTTCTGCCGCTTCCCCCATTGTCCAAACCGCAGGCAACCGACCGATTTGAGGTCGGCTCGCAGCCAGATTGATAATAGATAGAAACACTTCTGATCTGAATGTATAGAGCAGCATGTATGTTTGTAGTAACGGTTGAAGATTACCGTATGTCAGGTGGTTCAACCATATCTGGGTGTGCATGCAGTACACCTTGGGTATACAGTACACCCTGTGTTTTACAGTACGTCCAAAGTTTTACAGTGCGGTGACACTGTTCCTCGCAGCGGTTTTGAGAACGATGTACCTTGTGTCAGCTCAGGTGCCGAAGGAGATCCGTCCGAAGTACCGTCTGGTGGACCTGCAGGCGCTGTGCTGGGGCGTGCGCCGTCTCAGTTCCCACCGCCTGCTGGGCGTCAAGCACCCATTCGTGGAGTTGGTGGTTGGGGACGTCGCCGTGCGCACCGACTCCCTCGCCGACTACAAGGCCAATCCCAACTTCGCCGAGCCCCTTCTCACGGCGAAATCCGTGCCCCTTCCCGTCGACTACAGCCTGGCGCCGCCCATCTCCCTCAACCTTTACGACCGCCGCTGGTTCGGTCAGACGCCGCTGATTGGCGTGGCGACCCTGGAACACCTGGGACCCTACCGGGTCCCGTTCTCGCCCGCCAGACTGGAAGCGGGAAAGCAGGAGGCATGGAAGCAGCTCGATCGACGACTCGTCGACGCCCACGAGTACGCACGCGCGCACAGCCGCTTCCTTTCGCGAACCGCAATCGATATTGCGCGCCTAAACGTTTCCTCTTTGAAGCACATGCACAACAGTTACAATATGCACTGCACCTACATTCATGGCTAGTTGTGAACGTATGTACACACGAAGTAACGATGAGCTGTGGCGAAGTTTGCTTATACAGTTACACAACACGTACTGTAGTACGTGTAGATATGCCTATGCGGATAGTTTGTATCCGTATGTACATCGGATACGATGATTTGAATATGACGTGCGAATGCTTGGTTGGTTCTCACTGCTGCGTCTCTCGCGCTCATACCTCTTTGCCACACACATTGCAGGCAGCTGCTGGAGACGCTGGAGGTGAAGAGGCAGTCTTTGGAGGCGGAGGATAGGCGTCAGGCGGAGTTGGAGAAGCGCACTCCCACACTGCTGAAGGCGCAGGAGCACCTCGACTTCTGGTGCAAGTACTACGCCTCCGTGGGCGCACACGAGAAGTCGCTGGCCTACGAGAGCAGTGGACTCGACCTCCTCCACGTCTACCCCCAACCCCTGGAGGAGCAGCCGCCTTTCGACGGCTTCCACGACTTCGCCCACTCTTTCGACTTCCGCAAACTCAAGAGGGGAAGGCACGACGAGCCCGCCTTCGCCCAGTTCAGGTGTCGGGTATTGCACCTTGCTTGTGGTCGTGATTGGGAGCTGTAAATGGAACTGAATGTGGCGCCACGGTAGTAGTACATGTAGTGGCTGTCCCAAGAACTTTGCAGAGGCGAGCTGAAGGGCAAGCTGTGGATCTACGAGAGGGAGCACGAGGAGGAAGAGACGGCGGACATCGACAATCGGTCGCCTCCCGGCATCGAGTTCATCGGACCCACAGAGTGCCTCGTCAGAATGTGCGCCTCTCGCGCTTGCGCTCTGCTGATGCGCTTCCACTTCACAAGTTTCTGCTTCTACCCTTCGCAGCTACGTGGTGCGCGCCTACAACCTGGTGAGTCGGCGACGGAGCGGTCGCTGCGACCCCTACCTGGAGGTGCGCTGCGGCCGACGGCAGAAGGAGCGCACTCCCAAGCAGTACCAAGTCAACACGCACGATCCTGTCTTCGGTCAAATGTTCGAGTTTCCCGTTCTCCTGCCCCAGGACAATAGACTGACCGTCACAGGTGCTCTCTCACCTATGTATATGTAGGTAGCAATGAGTACAACATTTGTATACTATAATAGGGAGTACGTCGAGTAAGTGCCCTACTCGAATGAACGCCCCGTCTCCTCCCAGTTGAAGTACTTATCTTGACAATAATCTGCCAAATGTCTCTCATAATGGAAGAAATATGCTAAGACGCCTATTATACTCTTTTGGACGTCTTATATTGCACGTTCTTTGCATCCCATTCAATGGTAAGTCAGCTCTCCAGACATTTATTCGGAGCAATACGGTATTTTTACATTACCTTCTGTTCCCTTCTCTCTATGCAGTCAAAGATCGCCGTCTGATAACGTGGGATGAAGAGATCGGCAGCACGCAAATCGACCTGGAGAACCGCCTGCTGACAAAGTACAGGGCGACGGTGGGCCTCTCGCAAGACTACTACATCGCTGGACCCATCGCCTGGCGCGATCAGCTCAGCCCACTGCAGATACTGGAAAGGTTTTGCTTGCGCTCTCTTTCATGGCATGGTATGTGCGTACAAATGTGTGTGTTCCTGAGACATCGTTACCGTGACACGCGCCGTCGCCTGATGAGGTAAGATGCAACTACTCTATAATAACCCACATTGCGCACTTCGCAGTCGGCTTCCTTCCTTCCCAGGTACTGCAAGGTGCAGGGGTTGGGCGCGCCCCGGGTGGGGCGTAAGCTGCGCCAGATCCAGATGGGGGAGAGTCAGCCCGTCACTCTCGACACCGTCGCCTGCTCGCGGGGCGTCTTTGGGCGTCGTCAGCCGCTGGTCGAGCGCTACTGCGGCCCCGCCGTCCACCGCATCGCCCTCTTCCTCCTGCGCCAACTCTCGCTGGTGGAAGAGCACGTGGAGACGCGCCCTCTGGAACTGGAGACGAAGACGGGGGAGAGGGGAAGGCTGGAGATGTGGATTGACCTCTTCCCCCTCTGTCTGGGCCCCGTCCCCCCGCCCGTCGACATCGCCCCCAGGAAGCCCCGCCCATACCAACTGAGACTCGTCGTCTGGAACACGCGCGACGTTCTCATGGAGTCCACGCATGCGGGAGAGAAGGTAGGGAAGAGTACTGTACTCATGTACTTGAGCTACCGTAGTTCAACATGCATACAGTAGACAGACATTCTGTGACAACAATACAGTATCATCTGCTGCTTCTAAGCAATCATAACAAAGTGCGCTCTCTCTCCGTTCGCAGTGCGCCGACATCTACGTGAAGGCCTTTCTCAATGGGAAGTCGAAGGCGCAGAAGACGGACGTCCACTATCGGTCGACGGACGGCGCCGGCTCCTTCCACTACCGAATGCTCTTCAACTTCGACTACGACCCCTGGGAAGGAAAGGCCGTCTTCTACCGCCGACAGAGGCTCTTTCGCAAGAAGGTACTGCTGCGGCGCTTCTGCGCAGCTCTCACGTACCGTAATACCCTAATACACCCCCTCGAATAGGGCGCCCCCCCCCAATAGTACCCCCTATATGAGGGAGGGTTGGCAAATAAGCACCCCACTCCAATGAGCGCTCTTTAAGTAAGTACAATCAGTAGGACTAACACTATTGTACATGCTCTGCACCAACTCACAGATTGTCTATATACAAAGACTATTTGTATGTATTTTTGTCAAACGTGTAGCAGTTGAGACTATAAGCTATGCAAATCTGTTGAAAGTGTGACAAAAACTCTCGGCGGGTCGAACAAACAAGCCCCCCCACCCCTCCAGCAAGGGCACCCCCAAGAGTGAGGTTGACGAATGAACGCCCAGGGCGCTTATTAGAGTATATTTATGGTACCTGGCTCTGTAACCTCTCTGCGCGCGGGCGTGTCAGGTGGAGGAGCGTCACGAGCTGCAGCTGGTGGTGCAGTTGTGGGACAACAACAAGTTCTCGAAGGACAACTTCGTTGGACAGCTGCGCTTCCCTCTCGCCCACATGGAAGTGGCGCAGGCGTCCTCTGAGCAGATGGCCAACGTGAAGGAGCCGCGCATTCGGCAGGGCTGCTGCTACGACTGCTTCTGCCTCTGCCTCTGCCCCCTCTCGCCCTGCTGCTGCCGGACGCGCAAGCAGATGAAGAAGGAGGAGAGGGACAAGCTCAACGTTCGAGTGCGCCTTCCGTTTTCTTGCGCTCGCTGTGTACAGTAGTTTGTGGATGTGTGGATGTTGGCGCACAGACCTACGTGGCGAACAAGACGGACAGAGAGAGTCTCTTCGAGAGGAAGACGAATCGCGGCTGGTGGCCGGCCACACCGAAAGCGAAGCCGAAGGAGGGCGAGCCTGTGACCGGCAAGGTGGAGCTCGAGTTCTCCCTGCTCCACCGCGCCGACGCCGACGACGACGAAGTGGGCAAGGGACGCAAGAAGCCCAACCACGTCAGTTGTTGACACACGTAGTAGTATGCACGAGCTAGTGGCTTCGTCCTGTCAGCGCTCTAGTAATCGGCCGCTTCCAGAGTCCGTTTCTGCCGAAGCCGAATCGGCCGACGACCAGCAGCTTCTGGCTTCTGTCCCGAATCAAGGGTCTGTTCGGCTGGCTGCTGCGCCAGCGCTGGTGCTGGTGGCTGTTGATTCTCGTGCCCGTCGGCCTGCTCGTCGCCTTCATTGTTCTCGCCTTCATCTTCGACTGGCCTTCCATCGTCGGCCTCTCCGACTAAGTCATACGCAAGCGCCTGCGCAGTCAACGAAGCGTGCCACTTTTGCGCCTTACGGATATATGTATGTAGTGACCATCGTTGCGTCGACTAATTCATTTAGCCCGCTCGAAAGTATGTTGTCCGTTGGATGCTCTAAGACTAACTTCCTGTTATGGTTGGCTGTGAGATCGTTTGCTGAGTACCTTGTTCGTTCCGTTTATCTTTCGTTGGGCAGGAGCTCGTTTGTTGTATGGACTCCTTTGTTTCGTTGCAGGCACTGTTTGCGTCTTCTGCTGTTACTTCTTTTGTTGTTGTTTGACTGTTCTGTCTTGATGCTGGTTGTATGGCGAATAACGTCCGGGTTGTCTTGAGACAATCGGAGGACGTACACCACACCAAACTTGGTAGCTTGTAGCGCGCATGAAACACTGAAAAATCGCGCGCCATCCAGTCTAAGAAACGACACTGAATATATCCGTTTTGTTCTATCGTTTGGTTTCGAATACGGTATTCATCATATGGATTCTACTCTACCTAATTATCGGCCCGTCATCACTGCATTACGCACGTTAGGTTCGTGGTACGGTGTTCAGTAGATGAATTTTACTCTACCTAGTAAACGGTGCGTCATGCCTGCGTTGGGCCCGTTGGCGCCGCCGCTGACAGCTGTTCGAGTTTGAATTCTCTGCTTTTGAAGATTCAACCGTCCGAAAGGGTGGCGTGCTTGTTGGTCGAAGAAGAAGCGCGTCGGCCTCTTCTAGTTATAGCGAAGGAGCGAAGCGAGCTTTGTACCGTCTTCGTCCGTCCGTCGAGTCAAGCCATGCTGCTGAAGGAGCACCGTCACGCCTTCTACGAGTGGGTGGCGGCGCAGAAGCACGTGTTGGTGCTGGCCAACGCCGACGTCGACGCCCTGTGCGCCACCAAAATACTCCAATACCTCTTCCGCTGCGACAACGTCCCCTACACACTGCTTCCCGTCGCCGGCCAGCAGCAACTCGTGGTGAGAGAAGCAAGCGTTTTGTTTGAGTTCTGATCCGCAATATTCGGCTCTTCGAACCGAAACCTACCGTTTCGCGGCAGGACGCAGTCTCGGCGCACGTGGAGCGCGTCAACTGCTTGGTGCTGCTGAACTGCGGCGCTTCAGTCGACCTGTCTGACCTGCTCTCACCGGTGGAGGATATGCAAGTGTTCGTCGTCGACTCGCACCGCCCCATCGAGCTCGAGAGCGTCTTCGACGGCGGTCATATCAAGGTGGTCATTCGAGGAGAGGAGGAGCGCGAGTTGGGCATTCCCAAGTACCTGGACGTCTTCAGATCGGAAGAGGATGAAGGTGGTCGGATGGGAAGTGAGGAAGTAGTGTAGTCGTTAGAGCACGCATGGCGTTTCCTACCTTCAGACAGCGAAGACGACGACGACGAAGACGACGCGGGATCCACCGGAAGTAAGGAGAACGAGGAGGAAGGGGAAGCCGGCAGCGAGGCCGACCTCTTCGCCAGTCCCGTCAAGAAGCGACCGAACAACAACAGTCGTCGGGAGACGCAGTTACAGCGTCTGGAGCGCCGGGCCGAGAGGCGCCAGCAGCGGCGCGAGTGGGCGCGCCGTCGGGCCGAGCTCCTCTTCGAGTACTACGAGTTCTGCCGCTTCGCCGACTCGACGGCGCTGCTGCTCTTCGAGCTGGCCCACTCGATGGCCAAGTCGACGCCGGAGATGCTCTGGTGGGCGCTGGTGGGAGTGACGGCGCAGCGACTGGACGAGAACGTCAACTCCTTCCGCTACAACGACGCCTGCACCTCCGAACCCGTCTCCGGTGGGTGGGTGAGAGCGTTACCCATCCTAACAGAGATAGGGAAATGAGTGACTTTACCGAAATCGACCCAAAGTTAGTTAAACTTGCGCATGCGTCGCTATTTCTAAGTGTTTTGAGTCATTTTGGACCTTCCATAACTCTGTTCCTGGACCCCCCAAACACAGTGCCCCCCCCAGGCCGACGACCAATCGCACGTACGTAGGGAACTATCTTTACTACGTGATCTTCGTGATCTTCATTTCAGAAGATGTAGAGTTTTCTCTGTCGTAGGCTACGTGCGCCTCATGAGTCACAGTCGGCAGCAGCAGCAGCAGGAGAAGCGGCGCAGCGGGGAAGAGAGCGGCAGCAGCAGCGCCATGGTCGACGTCGTCTCCATCAAGTGCGCACATTGGATGCCTCGGCGATTGACGTCGAATCGTTCATTCAATTGAGTAGAAGCGTTCTCTTATTCTTTCAGTTTCGAGAACGACCTCTGTCTCTGCCTGCTGCGCCACTGGACGCTGATGACGAGTCTGCAGCGCTCGGTGGGAACGGTGTGCCACTTCCGCCTCTGGACGCAGAGGGGACAGAACCGCCTGCGACAGCTGCTGCTGAAGCTCGGCCTCCCTCTCGACGACTGCCAGAAGCGGTGGGCTGCCACAGTGTTGATTACTGTAAAGCTGAGGAAGCTCTGACAGAGAATTGTTAGGACAAAGCTCATTCATCCTCCCGGCATGAGAAGAGTTCGGACAAAGGCCTTCTTTTCTCAGAGCTCACAAATCATTGTATTGCTACTCGGACATGAAAAGATTTCCCACAAAGGGGAACTGGCCGAATTGTCCGAACTTTGTCCGACTTACAGTGCCTGCCGTGTTCGTACGCCTATCGATTCCTACGCTTAGTACTTCATCTTCAGTTTCGAGGACTTGGACTATCGTCGTCGCGAGGAGATCCGCCAGACCTTCACCAGGGACGCCGAGGGCATTCTCAGTCGATTGGAACTCACGTCGGTTCTGCAGTGGGGCGAGTACTCGGTCAGAGTCGGCTTCCGGTGCGCCGTCGTCCTTCACTCCTTCATTCTCTGGAAAGTTTCCTGCAAGTGCGCATGTTCCTCTCTTCGGCAGGCCGGAGTTCAGCGCCAGCGACTACGTCTACGGACTGTCGTCTCTGATTCACCTGTGCGATCGGGAGCTTCCCGCCAACTTCGCCGACGCTCTCGACGCTCTGTCCTTGCTGGGCGGCTCTCTGCATGGACTGACCTGCCTGAGGAAGGGACTGAAAGTCTACAAGGTGAGAGAGGAGTACGGTAGGTGCGTGAATGGAGCTGTACAAAGGGCAGAAGTTGTGAGAAAGGGCTCGTAGATCTATAGGGTAACCGACGGTGGATTTCTCAGCTTTGCTTGATGACAGACCGACAGAGCGAATCGAGTTGGCATCTTTGGTGGCGGCCCCGTCACTTCAGCTTGTGGCGTCCGACAAATGCCCCACTTGGCAGATGTCTGATCTGAACTGGTCTTATTAGTACAACCGACAGAAATTTCAGCTCGATCGGCTCTGCAAATCTCAGTCAGTTAACAAACAAAGTTCAGAAACCACATGGTACACCCTCTACACATATTATGCATGTCTAGTTCGCGGCTGTCATTGTCCATCTCGTAGCAGTAGTAGTAGTAGTGGTTGTCGCTGTCGTCGCAGGAGTACCTGGAGTGCAGCTACCTGGAGGTGCAGTCGGCGCTGGAGCAGAACCAGCTGGTGAGTCAGGGCGACTTCCTCGTCTGCAACCTCTGCGCCACCGGCGTCAGCGGCTCCCTCTCGCGCTTCTTCGCCGCCAGCGAGTGGGGTCTGGCCCGTCTGGGCCGCTACCTGCTCAAGGCCTACGTCTCCACGCCCAGAGGGCAGAAGCACCGCAACAAGCCGCTCTTCCTGGTCGCACCACTTCTACTGACGACGACGCTTCCGCAGCAACAGCAGCAGCAGAGCGGATGGCTTCTCATCGCAGGTGGGCGATCGGCAGAGAGACGTGAGGGCGTTGCTGCTGACGACGTGACTTGTTATCGGTGCAAAGTACATACGCTCGAGGTGCACCTATGTTGGTGCTTAGCTAGTAGTGGTGAACTAGGCTTACAAGGTTCCCCTGATCAGGTGATCGGCATAGGTACATTCCTGGTGTGCCTCAGTTTCGCCCCTATGCTATATCAGCCGGGTATCTCGATTGTCAGTCAACCAAATTCACTGTCAATAGTAAATTCTATCGTTCTCGTATAAATTGACTAGTCGAAGAAAGAAGCGGAAAGAGGAAGAATGGCTCGCGCCGTCGCCGTCCTCTTCGCCCTGATGCCGCTGGTGCTGCTGGTCGCCGGCGCGGCGGCATACGTCGGGCCAACGACCAAAGGAACCGGCTCGACGGCGACTGCGACGAATGCGACTGCCAACGCGACCACAGCGCTAAATGGAACTTCGCTGAACGCCACGACGACGCTGAACGGGACGGCGCTGAACGTGACGACGACGCCGCTCAATGGGACGATGCTGAACGCTACGACGCCGCTCAACGGAACGGCGGTGAACGCGACGACGACGGCGCTGAACACGACAACGACCACCACCACCACGACGACCACTACGACGACGACCACGACGACGCCCTCTCCGGTCAACTGCTACAAGGGAAGAGAACAAGAGACGATACCGTCGGTGGACTGCAGCTTCGGTTACCTAGGGTTCGAAGACGGGAAGTTTGGCGTCGTGGTTGACGGCCAGGACTTCCACTTCTTCGGCGCCTGCATGGTCTACTACCAGCTGCCGCACCATCAAGGCACGGACCGCATCTCGGCGCAGCCCTACACGACCAACTTCGACTGTGGCCACCGCAACGCCGAGAAGAACTCGCTGCTGAGATGCGACCAGCAGTTCTCGCTGAAGGAGCTGGCAGAAGCGAAAGGCCAGCTCGTCTGCAAGCCGGCGGAGTCTCCCGAGTGGGGCGACGACAACAACAACGCCAGTCTGGCGGAGGACAAGATCGCCGCCTTCGTCTGCTGCTGCTTCGGCGAGAACTGCAACGACCCGAAGGCGGACAAGTTCGTCGATCCCAAGAGACGTATGGCCAGCTGGCTCCAGCGAGAAGAGGAGAAGCGCTGGCTGGCCGGAGTGAAGCCGAAGGTGCCCCGATCGCTGTGCATGCAAGACGGCAACATACCCTACACCTACCTGGAGGAAAACAGAGGCCCATTCTGCTACGTGGCCAATCGGAAGGAAGGCGGACCGGAACAGGGATTCTCGGACAAGAGTGTCAACTACAGATGGCCTTACGAGGACCAGTGTCGGAGGCTGCTGGGCGACTCGCCGAAGGCCAAGTGCGAGGGCAGAGGAGAGGAGGCCGTGTGCTGCTGCCGCCCCTACTGGCCCGGACACCCGCATCGCGTGGTCACGCCCAACGACGACGCGCTCCAACCCAAGGCCTACTGCAACGACTTGGAGGTCTACGGCGACGAGATGGACGCCAGGAAGGAGGAGCTGTGGGATCCGCCAACGACGCCGGCGCCGCCTCCCACGAGAGCAATCGTGACGGTCGAGCCACGCTCACCGGCGCAGCCGCTGCCGCCGGTCGACCCCGTGACCCACCCAGAACCCCATCCGAAGGTCGAGCCTGACGAACCGCCAGAGCTGCCGTTTACCCCGATCACACGGCCGCCGATACCGACAGTTGTAACCGACGAGCCGACGCTGCCGCCGTCGTCACCGACGCCGTCTCCGACGACGACGGAGGAGCCGGGCGCCAACTGGCTGCTCTACGCACTGATCGCCGCTGGCGCTGTGATACTGATCACGGTGGTGGTGGTGGTGGTCATCTGCTGCGTGCGCAAGAGGATGGGAAAGAAGAAGAAGAAGGGAGAAGAGGTGTCGCTCGATGACGGCTCAAGTGACAAGCCTTCGACGTCAGCCGTGGTCGTGACGGTCGACGCGACACCAGCCGAAGAAGGGCAAGAAGTGGAAGAAGCGAACGCAACTGAAGCCAGCGAGCCGACCGAGATGCCCGCGGCCGAAGCTGAAGAGGAAGGCGACAAGAGCAGCTCGTCGTCCTCGGAGTCGTCGTCGTCATCGTCGTCGTCAGCCGAGCAGACGCAGCTGTCCGACGAAAAGAGCGTCTCCAAGAAGAGCGGCAGTGAAGACTAAGTAAGCCGAGAAGAACGTGATCATGCGATCGTAATCAGTCACACTCGTGCGATCAATCATTCGTGCGCCTATGACCGCTTGTTCGAGTGGAGTGACGAGAAAAGGCGGAAGCGGAATCGAAGAAGCTGGCAAAGCACATTCGTTGGCTGGAAGATGCCTATTGTCCTATCATGCAATGTTTGTAGCAACTGCGCGATACGTTGGCATATCACACTGCAGGGGTGGCGCCGGTGGACGAGGAGGACGGGCGGCACTTCTTCGGTCGGCTGTTCTCGGAGGCGGTGAAGCAGTCTTCGAGGGACTTCGAGCTGCAGCTCGACTCCTTCGACTCCTCCATCGTCCGTCTCAAGGCCGAGTACCGACTCAACTTCTTCGACTGCCTACAGTGCATCCTCTACCAGAGCTGAGCGCTGCGCCGCCGCTGGTTGGCGGCTGCGCTCTCCTCGCGCTAACCCGTTACGCTTCTCGCTTCTTGGAAGTCAACGTGTGCGGCTGTTGCTTGTGTACGGTACCGTAACCGTTCTCGTCTCTGTTTATGGGTGTGCATTTTGGTTGACGGTCTGACTGTAGTTGCGCGCGTTGTATTATGCCGGTTGCGTATGTATGTGCTGCCGCCTGATACTGTATTGTACGCCGCGTTCTACCGTAATTCTCCAGCGATAGTAATAATCCATATCAGGCGACATCCGCGCACCACGTGTCACTCAGTCGTCGCCATCCGACATCTCCACGCTCTCAGCGTCGTCGTCGTCGCTGGCGCCCGCGTCGCTTCTTGCGCTTTCTAGTCGCAGTCCTCGCCTCTTGGAGCTTCGTTCGAGCGCCAGCGCCTTATCCATAGGCTGGATGATGGTGCCCAGTTTGGTTACGACAGAGGGTTGCGTCAGGGACCGGTGACTGCTCTCGGGAAGCCACTCCTTGCCGATGGGCTGCTCTAGAAGCGTCTCATAGTCCTCCACGACCGTGAAGGGGAACGGCACGCTGTCCGCCTGAAGGAGGAGAGCACGAAATGTACCGGGTGTCCCATGAATCGAGACCCCCCCCCCCACCCCCCCCATCCCCCACCCCACCCCTCCATCAAGTTGTAGGGAACTCTTCGCCTTGAAACTTACACAGATTGAAGTCCAATGTTTTGGGACATCTGACACCAAATTTCAGCATCATGCAGCACCTTTCGTGCAATTGCGGAAGCAAAACCCAAAATTGGTCACGGCCGCTGGCAGTCGTGGAGGCGGCCCTGCTGCAGCAGGAGGGGCTGACTGCCCCCTGCTTTGGGGCCGGCTAACCAACTTTGTTTATTTCAAAGACCATTCGAAAGCCTAATTTGTCTACTTCCAAGCGATACAAATTAGCTTCAGATTCCAAATTGGCTTCCGTCTAGCGAAAGTTGTGGCCGACAGAAGACGGCGAGTCTTGAGAAATCGGTCTAGGACAGTTGGGCTCCGCCGGTTGGGATTTTGTCGTCATTCTTCTGCCTGTTGCTCCTTTGTCAGTGACTGCCGCTCCTTTGTCCCAGTTGCTTTTATGTAACTAGCTAGCACTGCCTTGTATTCTCGATCCACAACAAGGAACAACTGTGTATTTCGTTCCGGAGCCCAATCGTCCCTGGAGCTCAATCGGCGGAGCCCAAACGGCGGAGCCCAATCGGCGGAGCCCAAACGTCCCATTCCGTGAGAAATTAACTAATTTTAGGTTTTGCGCCTGCAATTCCGCGAAAGTTGGTGTATGATGCTGAAATTGGGGGTCAGATGTCCCAAGATATTCGACTTCAATCTGTGAAAGTTTCACCGCGTAGAGTTTCCTGTGTATAACTTGCTGTGGACGGGGGGTCTGGATTTATGGGACACCCGGTAGAGTAGGCACTTGAATGGGCCGTGCAAACCTTTCAGTAGCGCGAGCCACTGGCGCAAACTTGTCGCTTGCACACAAATGCGCAGTCTACACAACCGACCTGGAACTTCTTGACCGAGTCGTCCGGCGCCTCGCTGATAATGACGCCCGGCAGGAACTTGTCCTTGCGCGTCTTCTGAGCCGCCTTGATGACCACACTGGAAGCAAGTGGAAGTTGAATCTCTCAATCTCTTGAAGAAATCGGAGCTATTGCGCTCACCCCTTCCTGTGGCGGCGCCTGCGCTTCCCGTCCTGCTCGAGGCCCGCGCCCGCCCACTCGCCCCATCCGGGCAGTGTGAGGTCGATGTCCTTTGGCTTCTCCGCCTCCACGGCCGCCGCCTTCTCGCCCTCGAAGTCGGCCACCACGTCGTCGTCGGCGAAGGCCTCGGCCAGCAGTGCCGCCTGCTGTTGCTGCTGACTCGCTGAATTGCGCCAGTAATGGGTTACGTCAGAGGTTATGCACTATTGTATGGCGGCGTGAAGTGGTAGGAGGAGAGAGTGAGGGGATGCGGTACTACATCGAGAGTCTCGTGGTCGACTCAAACCAGGGTACAATGGATGGGTCACTGGAGACAAGCGTAGCGTCTTCTGACTGGCAAACATCCTACGCTCTCATGGTGGAGTCAAACCGGGATACAATGAATGGGCCACTGGGGACAAGCTGAGCATCTTCTGACTGGCGAATGTCCTATGCTCTCATGGTGGAGTCACATCAGGATACAATGGATGGGTCACTGGGGACAAGCCGAGCATCTTCTGACTGGCGAACGTCCTATGCTCTCATGGTGGAGTCAAACCAGGATACAATGGATGGGTCACTGGGGACAAGCCGAGCATCTTCTGACTGGCGAACGTCCTATGCTCTCATGGTGGAGTCAAACCAGGATACAATGGATGGGTCACTGGAGGCAAGCCGAGCATCTTCTGACTGGCGAACGTCCTATGCTCTCATGGTGGAGTCAAACCAGGATACAATGGATGGGTCACTGGGGACAAGCCGAGCATCTTCTGACTGGCCAGCGTCCTATGCTCTCATGGTGGAGTCAAACCAGGATACAATGGATGGGTCACTGGAGGCAAGCTGAGCATCTTCTGACTGGCGAACGTCCTATGCTCTCATGGTGGAGTCACATCAGGATACAATGGATGGGTCACTGGGGACAAGCCGAGCATCTTCTGACTGGCGAACGTCCTATGCTCTCATGGTGGAGTCAAACCAGGATACAATGGATGGGTCACTGGAGACAAGCCAAGCATCTTCTGACTGGCGAACGTCCTATGCTCTCATGGCGGAGTCAAACCAGGATACAATGGATGGGTCACTGGAGACAAGCCGAGCATCTTCTGACTGGCGAACGTCCTATGCTCTCATGGTGGAGTCAAACCAGGATACAATGGATGGGTCACTGGGGACAAGCCGAGCATCTTCTGACTGGCCAACGTCCTATGCTCTCATGGTGGAGTCAAACCAGGATACAACGGATGGGTCACTGGAGACAAGCCGAGCATCTTCTGACTGGCGAACGTCCTATGCTCTCATGGTGGAGTCAAACCAGGATACAATGGATGGGTCACTGGAGACAAGCCAAGCATCTTCTGACTGGCGAACATCCTATGCTCTCATGGTGGCGTCAAACCAGGATACAATGGATGGGTCACTGGGGACAAGCCGAGCATCTTCTGACTGGCGAACGTCCTATGCTCTCATGGTGGAGTCAAACCAGGATACAATGGATGGGTCACTGGAGACAAGCCGAGCATCTTCTGACTGGCGAACATCCTATGCTCTCATGGTGGAGTCAAACCAGGATACAATGGATGGGTCACTGGAGACAAGCCGAGCATCTTCTGACTGGCGAACATCCTATGCTCTCATGGTGGAGTCAAACCAGGATACAATGGATGGGTCACTGGAGACAAGCCGAGCATCTTCTGACTGGCGAACATCCTATGCTCTCATGGTGGAGTCAAACCAGGATACAATGGATGGGTCACTGGGGACAAGCCGAGCATCTTCTGACTGGCCAACGTCCTATGCTCTCATGGTGGAGTCAAACCAGGATACAATGGATGGGGCACAGAGCGGATGGCTTCTCATCGCAGGTCAATGGACGCCAGAGAAACGTTAGAGTATTGCTGCTGATGACGCTGTTTGGTATAAGTGCACTCGAGGTGCGCCTATGTTGGTAGCTACTAGCTTAGTCACTTGTCGTTACAGTACCTAGTAGAATTTATACCTATTTCCCCTGGCGCACAGTTGTCCCCCCCCCGCCCCCCCCCCCCCCCCCCAGTGCCGAGCTAGCGGCGCATGCAGTTCTCTGTGGCGTCCAGTTTTTAGGTGACGCAGACCGATAGTAGACGGTAGGGCCATTGGGCTACACTAATATATGTCACATGATGAAATGTCGTCGTTTCTCACATGCTACCAACTATTATGGAATGGCTGTCGAATCGGACCATGACAGATTCGTAACAGTAGAAATCGAAAGTATAAGGAAGGAAGCGAAAGTGAATAAGGAAGCGAAGATGAGAAGCGACGTCGATGAGCAGAAGAAGGAAGGCGAAGCTGACGAGTCCCCGACGACGATCTCAATCGCCGAGGAGCCGACAACAATGCAAGTCTACCATATCGATGTTCCGGCGAAGAAGCAGCTGAAGCAGAAGGTGTCGTCCTGCGCCACGGGCACCACTACCGTCGAAGGGACAGATATGGTGGATGAGTCAACGAAGGCAGCGGCCGTCCGAATCGCTGACGAAGAGGTCGGCCGTGCCATCTCGCTCCTGTTCGGACGCAACGACAAGGAACTCAGCGAGGAATTCGAAGAAGGCACCACCAAGCCACCGTCCTTCTCGGCTCGATGCACCGGAGTCGCGAAAGCCATAAGTCGCCGCATGGAGGCGGTGGCGCCCAGTAGCAGTCGAGGCCGATGGCAGGTCGTGGTCGGGCGGAATTTCCACGCCCACGTGCGACACCAAAAGGGGACATATTTGCTCGTCAAATGTGGATCGGACGTACCCCTTCACGTGCTCATATACATACAAGAGCGCCATGGACCCAGACGAGACAGCGACTACGAAGAACGAGACGTCCACGCTGAGGAAATCTGGCCTTGCCGCCGGCGCCGTCCTCTTCGCCCTGGTGCCGCTGGTGCTGCTGGTCGCCGGCGCGGCGGCATACGTCGGGCCAACGACCAAAGGAACCGGCTCGACGACGACGGCGACAAATGCAACTGCCAACGCGACCACGGCGCTCACTGGAACTTCGCTGGACGCCACGACGACACTGAACGGGACGGCGCTCAACGTGACTACGACGCCGCTGAACGGCACGATGCTGAACGCTACGAAGCCGCTCAACGGAACGGCGCTGAACGCGACGACGACGGCGCTGAACACGACGACGACCACCACCACTACCACTACGACGACGACGCCCTCTCCGGTCAACTGCTACAAGGGAAGAGAAGAACAAGAGAAAGAGACGATACCGTCGGTGGACTGCAGCTTCGGTTACCTAGGGTTCGAAGACGGGAAGTTTGGCGTCGTGGTTGACGGCCTGGACTTCCACTTCTTCGGCGCCTGCATGGTCTACTACCAGCTGCCGCACCATCAAGGCATGGACCGCATCTCGGCGCAGCCCTACACGACCAACTTCGACTGTGGCCACCGCAACGCCGAGAAGAACTCGCTGCTGAGGTGCGACCAGCAGTTCTCGCTGAAGGAGCTGGCAGAAGCGAAAGGCCAGCTCGTCTGCAAGCCGGCGGAGTCTCCCGAGTGGGGCGACAACAACAACGCCAGTCTGGCGGAGGACAAGATCGCCGCCTTCGTCTGCTGCTGCTTCGGCGAGAACTGCAACGACCCGAAGGCGGACAAGTTCGTCGATCCCAAGAGGCGTATGGCCAGCTGGCTCCAGCGAGAAGAGGAGAAGCGCTGGCTGGCCGGAGTGAAGCCGAAGGTGCCCCGAGAAGAGGTGTCGCTGGATGACGGCTCAAGTGACAAGCCTTCGGCTTCGGCCATGGTCGTGACGGTCGACGCAACACCAGCCGAAGAAGGGCAAGAAGTGGAAGAAGCGGACGCAACTGAAGCCAGCGAGCCGACCGAGATGCCGGCGGCCGAAGCTGAAGGGGAAGGCGACAAGAGCAGCTCGCCGTCGTCGTCCTCAGAGTCATCGTCCTCGTCGTCGTCATCGTCGGCCGAGCAAGCGCAGCCGTCCGACGAAAAGAGCGCCTCCAAGAAGAGCGGCAGTGAAGACTAAGCAACGTGATCATGCGATCCTCACTCGTGGGATCTATCACTCGTGCGCCGGTGACCGCTTGTTCGAGTGGCGTGAAGAGAAAAGGCGGAAGCGAAATCACTCTGTAAAGCAGCCGGTGACCGCTTGTTCGAGTGGCGTGACGAGAAAAGGCGGAAGCGAAATCGACTGTGTAAGGCAGGCAAAACACATTTGTTGGCTGAAAGGTGCCTATGGCCCTAGCATGCTGCGCATGTTTCTTTGGCTGTATATCATTGTCACATTGCAGGCGTGGCGCCGGTGGACGAGGAGGACGGCCGGCACTTCTTCGGTCGGCTCTTCTCGGAGGCGGTGAAGCAGTCTTCGAGGGACTTCGAGCTGCAACTCGACTCCTTCGACTCCTCCATCGTCCGTCTCAAGGCCGAGTACCGACTCAACTTCTTCGACTGCCTACAGTGCATCCTCTACCAGAGCTGAGCACTGCGCCGCCGCTGGTTGGCGGCTGCGCTCGCGCGCTAACTCGTCTCGTTTCTCGCTTCTTGGAAGTCGACGTGTGGGGCTGTTGCTTGTATTGTACACCGCGTTCTACCGTAATTCCCTAGCGATAGTAATACTCTACATATATCAGGCGGCATCCGCGCGCCACATGTCACTCAGTCGTCGCCATCCGACATCTCCACGCTCTCAACGTCGTCGTCGTCGCTGGCGCCTGCGTCGCTTCTTGCGCTTTCCAGTCGCAATCCTCGCCTTTTGGAGCTTCGCTCGAGCGCTAGCGCCTTGTCCATGGGTTGGATGATGGTGCCTAGTTTGGTCACGACTGAAGGTTGCGTCAGTGACCGGTGACTGCTCTCAGGAAGCCACTCCTTGCCGATGGGCTGCTTCAGAAGCGTCTCATAATCCTCGACGGCCGTGAAGGGGAACGGCACGCTGTCCGCCTGAAGGAGAGCACGAAATGTAGAGTAGATATTTGAATGGGCCGCGCAAACCTTTCAATAGCGAGCCACTGGCGCAAACTTGTCACTTCTCATGTGCGCAGCGCAGCTATGCACTTACCTGGAACTTCTTGACCGAGTCGTCCGGCGCCTCGCTGATAATGACGCCCGGCAGGAACTTGTCCTTGCGCGTCTTCTGCGCCGCCTTGATGACCACACTGGATGCAAGTGGAAGTTGAATCTCTCAATCTCTTGAAGAGAACAGAAGCTGTTCCGCTCACCCCTTCCTGTGGCGGCGCCGGCGCTGCTTCCCGTCCTGCTCGAGGCCGGCGCCCGCCCACTCGCCCCATCCGGGCAGCGTGAGGTCGACGTCCTTTGGCTTCTCCGCTTCCACGGCCGCCGCCTTCTCGCCCTCGAAGTCGGCCACCACGTCGTCGTCGGCGAAGGCCTCCGCCAGCAAAGCCGCTTGCGCCTCCTGCTGTTGCTTTGCTGGAAGTGCGCCAGTAATGGGATACGTCAGAGGTTATGCGCTATTGTATGGCGGGGGAGTGGTAGGAGGAGAGAGTGAGGGGATGCGGTACTGCGGGGGGGGGGGGTGGGGTATACGGTAGTATTGGAGTTGGGATATGGTGTTAGGAAAAGGGAGAACACTGGAAGGGATAGGAGGGGTGAATGAGTATTGTAGGAGAGGGAATGACATTTGAGGAGGTACAGTAGCAGGCAAATTATTATTGGAGAGAGATTGCTGAGCTGAGGGAGTACGGTACGACTGAGGAGGGGGGGGGGGGGCCTGAGCTCATCGTAGTAGTGTAGAGACGCACATGCGTTGTCCATCTCCAGCTGCTCCAAGGCGCCGGGCGAGATTTCCACGGCCCGCTTAGGGGGCACTATCGTCAGGAACTGCGTGGGGTCGATCACATCCTCTTCTGCGCCATTAGTGGAGCTTCTACCGGCGACCGATTCCGTCTCTTGGGTTGTCTCAGCGGGGACGGTAACTGGAGCTTCGTCAGCGAAGGACACTCGCTTCGGCTTCTTCGGTGCCGCTGTCCGTTGGCGCCGTCTGCCCGGCTTTGTGGCATCGATGTCGGCCTTCGCTTGCTCGACTGCGCGCTTGTCCAACCGCTCGAACATCTCGTCCAGAGAAAGTGTCGAGCCGTCCAATGCGGCGTCTGCTTTCGATTGCTGGCGCTTCGTCTTCCTTCTCGGTGGGGGCGCGTCCGCTTCTGGCGCTTCAGAGACGTCGGCCTTCTTTTTCTTCTTCTGCTTCTTGATCGTTCTCTTCTCGCGAGTCGCCACCGATTCCACAGCCGCTTCCATCGCAGCATCCGTCGCACCGCCGTCTGCATCGTTGTTCTGACCACTGGCCGATTCATCCAAATTGCGCTCCTTCTTGCTTCTCTTCGACTTCGATTTGCGACCAGACTCAATCTCCTCTTCCTGTCTCGCCGAGGTCGGCGCTTCTTTAGGAGAAGCTTCTACCGTTGCGTCTCCCTTCTCGGCCCCATTTTGACCAATAGTCCAGTCGTCGTCCAAAGGAGCGAAGTCGGCGTCTTCGCCGCCTACGGCCATCGCCTCGAAGCGTTGTTCGGAGACGGCGGCGCACTTGGCCTTCGCTTGCCGACCCACGCGAATGCTACGCAGCTTGCTGCGCATCCAAGGGTTGTCCGTGTCTTGAAGCAGTGAAGTGCCCTGCGCCGCCGCTTCGCTCTCGTCCACCAGTCTCTGAACGGGAAGTGGACCGCGCGAGATACTGTACAGTGTTTGATGCATATACACAATACAGTAACACTCCAATATGCCCGCGAGGGCTAACCTCTTCAACTCCCATCAGGATGGTACTACTGGAGAGGGGGGGGGGGGGGGGGTGTGGCCTGGTATAGTATTGGGTATGGTATGGTATGGTATGGGGTATGGCTGGAGGGGGGGGGGGGGCTTATTGGAGTACATTACGGTAGTTGCGCCCGAAACAATTGTCTCGACCCACTTCGAGCTCGTTGCCACACTCCTCCTCCTCTTCTCCTCTAGAGCCGTCGTCGCCGGCGCCTCTCTTTTTGGTCATCTCCCGACTGAGACGCAGCTGCTCCTCCAGCGCTCGCTTGACGTCCTCGCTCTTGTTGCCCATCTGCTGCTGGCGCATACGCTTCGCCCACTGCCCAGTGCCGCGGTGCTTCAGGGTGGCGCGCTCCTGAGGGAGGAGAGCATCGTATAGTATAGTAATAGTATAATAGTATAATACAAGAGTTGTATGAATGTTTTGGAAGCTTCATGTGTACGGCCGCACCATGATGCGATCTCTCTCGAGCAGCTCGAGCTTCTCGGCCGCCGCCTCTGGATCCTTGCTCTTCAGTTCCTCGAACTCCTGGAGCGCCCGCCGCCGCTTCTGCCGGTTCAGCAGTCGGTGGTACCTGGAAGTTGAAAACTGTGCAAAGCGGGAAAACTGTGCAAAGCGGCGCTGTGACACCAGCTCAATAAGGACGCAAGCCCCACTGTTTGCTCTTGATGCGCTTCTGGTGGCGCCACTTGGCCTCGCGGTAGGACATGAGGGCGCGCAGCTTCTGGAGCTCTCGGCACTTCCGGCGCGCCTGACAAGACGAACGACGGCCTTTGGAGAAGCGCAAAGACGCCAGAGCTCTAATGTATACCGCAGCGCACCTCCTCCAGGCTCATGGCCTTGAGAAGCTCCTTCTCGTAGTCGGTGTAGAGCTGCCGATTCGTCAGCCGGTGCCGACTCTGCCCCAACACCTCGGCCATCTCCCGTTCCAGGTCGTTGACTGGCTACAAACAATAGATATCGCTGCGTACATATGAAACAGGTGCGCTTCGCAAAGCAAGCAACTTTTCAAAGTCGCAACCTCCGAGTTCTCGACCACCTGCGCGGCCGTCTTCGCTGTATACGGTAGCTGATTCAAGGGGAACACCAGTTGCTCCGCCTGAACATTGAAATCGGTGCTCTGTAATGCCAATCGAACGACCGTATCAACTGTACACTCGTTTACCACGCGGTTCTTGCGCACGAGCGGCTGCCACCTCGACAGCTGCTCCTTGGAGGCGTCGTAGGCGATGCGCCGCTCGATCTGAAACAAACTGATAGACTGCGCTTTCTCAAGAGGCCAATCCAGAGATGGATGCGCACCTTCTGCCTCTGCTGCCTGTGCAGCGGCGTGGGCGCCGGTTTGGCCCTCTTCGAGGCGACGTCCAGCTGCTTCTTGAGCTGATTCAGTCCTCCGGAGTCGTCACGGATGCTGCGCACCAACTGGCCGACGAGCGCAGACGACGACGCCGACTTCCGATCCGCTTGTTCCGCGCCCAGCTTGCGCGTCGTCTTGCGCAGTCGCCGGCTGGTGTCCAGCTGCTTCACCGACTGCAGAAAGGCGTCGTGACGGCCGTCGTCGAAGGCCTCGTCCACTCCTCCCTCCATCGCCTCCACAGATGGGCAGGACTGTCTCCAGTGAAAGCTGCGGTGTAGAATACAGTAAACGCCGATATGGCACGACAGGAAGCAAGCACATCAGTTGTCGCTTTCCTCATTCTCTCCAACGGTGCGTCAGCTACATCGCTTTATTGAACACCAATACATATGGATCGCTAGCACCATCCACCATGTCACGATAGCAACTGAGTGAGAAGATACTGTTTGTAGCTAGTGAGTGAAAACGTATCGACACCTGAGCATTGCGTGCACGTATATAACATGAGTAGAGAGAATTATGCACGATAGCTACCACGACCTACTAAGTGAGACAATAACAGAAGGCATAGAGGCCGTGTGAACAACAATTGGACGAATCCCAGTCTGTTTCGAATCATCAGAAGACGGGAGGCAGCTTCTCGTCGGGAATGTCGGCGGTGAGGTCGCCCTGAAAGACTGTACCGCATACCGTTCGTACTGAAACTGTGCGCGTACACATACATGTGTGTGAAGGCTGTTACGAACGTCGGTGACCTGGTTTTGCCTGGTCTGCCCCACTCGCTCCGCGATTGGATTACGGTACTGTGTACTGTGTCGGCTTGTCCAGAAGAAAAACTTTGAACTTGAACTTTGAGTGACAAGAGGTGCATACCTACGTGGCTAGCTTGATATCCTCGCAACATAATTACACAAAACAAGCTCGTCAGCCCAACTACAGTAATCTTACAGTGCCAGCAAAGTGGGTGCTCAAGCAATCAATCCCCCCCCCCCCACCTGTCGAAGTCCCTCGCTGAGCGGTCCCTTCCCCAGCAGCTCGAGCATCGCCTTCACTTCGGGGTCGTCGTCCAGGGCGCTAGAGTGGCGCTGACGCCGGCCGCGCCGCTGAGGAGATATTGAGTTGACTGTCCTACATTACGCCAAGGAACTCTGTACGTCGAGCGCCCTTCCCCTACCTTGTTGGGCGGCGGCCCGACGGCCCAGACTTCGACCGAATCGATCTCGAAGTGCTCTGTTGTGGACAGCTGCGGACAGTGCTGGAAGGTGCTGCAGCCGCGCTGGCTGCGCCCCACGCCGAACTCCTGGCCGCCGCTGAGAAATAGGGGGAAGAAGCAGGCCTCCAGGACGCCGCCGAAGCCCTGCGAAGCGTATGGTATGTACGCCAGTACTGATCTGGTCTACTGTAGATACTCTAATAGGCCCTCCCCCCTCTAATCAGCCCCCGCCCTCCAATAGTGCCCAACTTTTGCACTATACTACCATGTATGTGCACTGTAAGGGATAATCTATGCATGTATACTGTACTACAATACTACTGTAGATACTATGTAATAAATCTGATTTTAGTGTACGGTATGTTGAGGATATCCAACTAATAGAGAGTATTAGTAATTCACTATGCCATTAGCACATTTTTTGCGCAGTAGGTGCCTGGAAGGGAGGTTGAGTTAATAAGCCCTCCTCCCCTCATAAGCCCCAACCCTCCAATAGTACTTCATCCTAGACCAAGGTTGAAAGAAGCCCTCAGGGCTTACTAAAGCATTTACCGCACGCATCAAGTCGACCAAACACCAACCAATCCATTGGGCAGCGTCTCCTGCGAGTGATTGAGATAGGCGTAGTGGTCGTTGTAGCCGCTGGCGTGGAAGACGGCGGTTTTTGGACTCAGGGTGAAGAGGAAGGAGCGGTCGTCGCCCGAGAACTTCGGTCCCGCCAGGAAGCCGCAGGAAGCGAAGCCGCCAAAGAGGGCGCCGCCGTCCCGCTCTTTGACCAGTACCAGACAAGGGCCCTGCTCGCTCACGGCCCCACTGAGCGCTGAGAAGCTCTCGCCGTGCAGCTGGCTGCAAGGGAAGCGCCGGCTTACTGTGGAACTTCACTTCACATGCCTTGTGGGGTCGCTTATTGCTCAATGCGCAACCTCAGCTGGCAACCTTGCAATTCTTGCATTGAAACCTGTTGGTTGGGTGTTTTGGCCAATGAAACCTGGCATTACAAGCAGAATCATTGACGAGTATGTCATACACACGCGTTATTCAACTTTGGTGTACTATACCCACTGTGACTGTGAGGAACAGCAACGTAAAGGACGAGTGCACGACAGGTTTTGACAAGCAATAGGGCAGCTTATTGGTGAGGTGCAACTTATTATTTTACTCCTTCAGGGGTGGCGCTTATCTGTGGTTATACTCTAGTTACAACTCAGTCTTAGCCCAAGACAAGACAGCGATCGTCGTGCAGTCAACCTCGAGAACAGAAGGCGCCACTGGCGTCGCAGCTCCCTCGGCAGAAGGCTGTTGAGGAAGAGAAGCGACGGGACGCCCAGCAGAGTTCGAAACGCCTTCCAGTCGACCTCGGAGGCGCAGGAGGGAAGGCCGAGTGCGCCGTCGTCGTCGTCGGCGTCGATCTGAGCACGATGGCATGCGTAGAAACGTAACTTCCTTTGCAGGTACAGTACTGGATCCGCGCACCCGCAATCGGACGCGAAACACGGCGCCAATCACGGCTTCGAGCATCGTCAGCACTAGAGGGGTGGCAGCCAGCCAGTCCGCAAGCTTCTCTATGGAGACGGGATCGTCGCCGTCGCCGACGACCAGTGGCCCCACTAGCCACTCTGCGAGATTCAGCTCGCTTCTCTCCGTCACCCCCAGGCGCTGCCAGCTCTCGAAGGGCGCCGTCTCGCTCTCCGCCAGCACGCAGGCGTTGATCAGCTGCTCCACCATCTGGAACGGTGAAGAGGGTCGGCTAGCGGACGCTACGAACCAGAGACGCGTTGGCGAAGAAACGGTTAGGTACTCGTAATAGAAGGCTGAAATTACTCGCACAACACGCGCTTTCTCAGGGCAAAGCCAAACGCAGCCGACGTTTGCGTCTGCCAAATTAGTGGGCAACAGGGTACTTCATAGTGATCTTTGCCGTCCTCAACCGCTCTTGAAGAATTACTGTAAGCACTATGAAAACGTATGCAGCTGACCGTTTATACAGCGCATTACTAATTTGCAACTGTCTCCAAAGCTTCTTCAGTCGACCGAGAACCGCACTCCGCCATCTACCTGCACGGCCTCCGCTCGTCCCACGGGCGTTTCCCTCTCTCCGAAGACGGCGCGCACGATCTTGGCCCTCTCGAGCTTCGTTCCATTCACGAGTCTGTCCAGAAAGCGCACGAATCCGGCGAAGCCAACTCTGGCGTTGCTGGGTGCGCTATTGGCCAACACGTTGGCCGACGCCAGAAGCATCTCGCTGAACATCCGCTGCTGAACGGCCCCATGCAGCAGGCTCTTCGTGTAGCGCTGAAACGAGACTTCTTTCTGCCACTCGACGGCGGCAGAAACGCGCTTCGCCACCTCGAAGTGCGCCCAGCCGAAGCCGTCTTCACTCGCTTCGCCGTCGGAGGAGCAACAGGAACAGATGGCAACGAAGGTCTCTTTCAGCTGCGCCTTCTCCTCTTCGCTGAATGCCCTTCGCGTCGTCTTCTTCCCACCGTCGGGAGCCTCGCGGCTCGAGGCGCCTCCCATTGTCGCTCCGCAGTTACCGTAATCTGCCACACTTCGACTCACGAACGTCAGCCAGGTAGAAACGCGTGTAAGTGGTCAACAAGCATAACCTTAGCACATTTGAGCTCTGTGAAGGTTTACTGCGTTGTTGTTGGTGCGGCTAACGTCACAGCATAGCGTACGTACGACGAATAGGTACAAGCTCAAGAGCTCAAGAGTAGCGACAAGAGCCGACGCTTGTTCGAGCGCACAAAAGGGCGGTCTACAAACTTGGCTACCGAAATATGGTGGTCGCACTCAACGCGCCGCTCGGATTTCACCAACAGTCACAGCAACATTTCTACACGGAGAACGACGTCTTGAAACGGCACAAGAACAGAATGCGCTTCTCATTGACGCAAGGAGACTTCGGCGCGTCTCATTGTCCGCTGCTGGAGACGCCGCCGCCGTCGGCGGCCGCGCCGGTGGCAGCGGCGGCGGTGGGCGGCTGCTCGACGCCGGCCTGCGTCATGAGCTCGTTGATGTTCTTCTCGAGGTCGTCGATTCTCTTGGTCATGTCGTCGATGCGACGGATCACCTGGTCCGACATCGACTGGAAGCGCTCCTGCGTCTGACTCAGCACGCTCTGGATCTGAACCCGAGAATAGAACGACTATACCAAATCGAACCCAATAAATACAACCGAATCGCACGCATCCTAATTCGCATGTTTTTCCAGCGCACGCACCAATGTGGTCAGATCGCTGAGACTGCTCGGGTCGCTGGTGCCGTTGGCGACTTCCATGCCACCTGACGCGTCGGCCGTCGCCGCCGCCCCCTTTCTCGACTGATCGGCCATCACTTTTGTGAGAAATTGCGCCTTAGTCTACACCAAAATCACGAACTTTTCGCTAGGTTGCCGAACGATGCGAGAAACTTTGTGCGATTTGTTACCTTAGCAATACCGATTGGCGCCGTGTTGTCTCAAAACGATGGTATTCAAAGTCTTGGTGAGGTAAACGGAGGGAGTGCTCCTTGCACGCGCCTTCACGCGACTTTTGTCAACATCTGGGTCTTTCTGTATTCTAAGTGCTATACATACAGTAAGTGGAGGAATGAATCAGCCGTTGTACCTGACAGTACCAACATAGAGCGCCCGCTAAACGTTAGTCGTTTGATTCAGCTCGAGCCTGCGTCACAGCGGCAGTTTATATAAGAGCAAAATTGAGTACTTATTTCGGCTACCGTAGCATTTCACCGCACTACTTCGCCATCGTCGATTTTGTTTGATGTCACGGCTTTGGACTGAACAATCCGGCAGCGCGAAATGATCGGAGCTGTGGCGGATCCGCCGGAGATCTGCAATTTCGCCGACGTTGAGCGCCAGTAAGTTGCGAACTCTCATCCGCCGAGACACGTTGGTGTGGTCGGTAGACCGCACCGCCCACCGTGCTAATTATTCTTGTGACGCAGAATCGCGGCGGGAAGCGGTGCGGACGACCTCAGCCACAAATGGGGGGCCGAGGTGGAACAGTTCTATCGCTGGTTGCGCGTGGCGCACCGGCAGCTACCCCAGCGGCCGTCGGTGTTCACCCGCAGCAAGGCGCTCGACCAGCTTCATACCAGCGGTTTCGACGTGGAGCAAATCTGGCAGCAGATCGAGCTGCTGAACAAGGAGCAGGCGAAGGCCCTCCGCCGACGTTTCGTCGACCTTCTCGAGGAAGAGTGGACGCAGCGACCGGCGGAACCGGACTGGGGCGGTGGCGACGCCGCCTGGGCAGAGCCGCAAAGGGCACTGGAGGAGGTGCGCACTTCAGTTCAAACGATGCTTGAGTTGAGACGAAAGCTGAAGAAGCGATCGTGTCCATCTTAGAATGGGCTACTACACGGCGAGGGTGGTAGTGACGGCGATGCCGTGGGCTCTGAATCGGGAAGCGTTCAAGAAGGGAGCGACGCGAAATCGCGCGTACCGTCGTGGCGGTCGGCGGTCGACGACCGCTTCTTCTCGCTGGCGGACATGTCGGCTTTTCTGGATGAGCAGGACCGGCTCTACGAACGAGAACAGGAAGCTGATGAGGAAGTCACGGAGCTGATGAACGCCAACGAATTGGTAGGTAGGCGTTTGATACAGCGGTCTGTTCGCAAACATGAAGTGTGGTCGTGTATGCCGTAAATTCTCAGCTAACTATTACAGCTGGCTGAGGAGCAGTCCGGCGACAGATCCACCTACGACGAGTTCTTCGACCCGCCTCCTGGTGGAAGGGAGATGAGCGATGGGAAGCCAGCAAAGAAGAAGTCCGTCAGATTCCAAGACGAGCAGGAGGAGCTCGCGAGCGACCACGACTGGGACGAAGGAGGAGATGGGGAAGGCGAGGAGGCGGTTACAGCGGCGTCCACCTCTGGGAGGGTGGAGTACGGGCGCGTTGATGAGGAATCGGACCATGCTGCGCCCAAGTCGACCTTTGAGCAGCGTCAGGAGCGCCTTCGGCAGGCCATCGAGCGCATGGAGGGCGAGAACCTGCGCGAGAAGAGCTGGCAGATGCGCGGAGAGACGGAGGCGGCCGTCCGACCCGAGAACTCCCTGCTGGCCGAGCACCTCGACTTCGAGCACGCCGCCGCCGCGCGTGAGTAGTCCGGCTTACCGTACCCGATACAGTGTAAGTCACGTTTTCGCCGCCGTTCGCAGAACCCGAGATCACGCTCGACTCGACGGAGCGTCTGGAGAAGCTGATCGTCCAGCGGATACGCGACAAGTGCTTCGACGACGTGGAGCGCAAGACGAAGCCGGCGGCACAGCCGCAGCGCTACCGTAACGAGCTGGTGCTGGACCAGCAGCAGTCAAAGAAGTCCCTGGCCGACATCTATGAGGAGCAATACCTCAAGCAGACGCAGGTCTGAGGAACGGTCGATTGCTCAGATAGAGGTGGTTTGACGCGACGTCTGTTTGACTGGACTGATTACTGTAGCAGTTCGCTTGAAGGCTGCCACGGAGGAGGAGGTGAAGAACCCAAAACATGAGGCGGTGCGCAAGCAGATGAAGGAGCTGTTCCGGCAACTGGACGCCCTCTGCAACTACCGTTACGCGCCCACAGCGGTTGGCATTCCCTTGCGCTTGTTTGCCGTTGCATTCTGACCTCGCGTATTCGATACTCGGCGCTTCCAGTCGTCGGCCGAAGTGCGCATCGTGAAAAACATGCCGACAATCGCCGCCGAGGAAGTGGGGCCGCTGGCGGCGGCGGAGCCCTCAACAGTTCTCGCGCCCGAGGAAGTCAAGGTGGCGTGCGGTTCTCTGCGCTTGTCGCGTCGTCGCCTTCTATGGTTCTACCGTTTCCCACGGTTGCGCAGGAGCCCTCGCGAGCCGACCCCCAGGCGGCGGAAGAGCGAAGCGAGACCGACCGCAAGCGGGCGCTGCGCAAGAAGAAGGCGTTGGCGAGAGCGAAGGCGAGTCGCCTGGAAGAGCGCCGATTGGGGAAGGGCGCCGACGACCAATCCGCAGAAGCGGCCGAGAGCGACGAGGCCGTCTTCCGACGACTGGGAATCGCTCCTCCAAAAGCAAAGGTCCCAGAAATGACGACGGCATGTATTCAATTACGTTGCAATCACGTCATTTCAGGGCAAAGGTCGCAGCGTCACAGAGAAGCAGCGCCTGCGGCGGGCGCCAAGAAGTCGGCGGCCGACTTCTTCCGGGAGATGACGGAGCGCCGGAGCCAGCCAAACGCGAAGAAGAGCAAAGTGAAGAAGTCAACCGTAGCTTCCACGAAATCTGCCTTCCAGCTCAAGTACTCGTGAAGTGTGATGCGCCTGGACTAGCTAGTGGAGAGAAGTCCGTATGGACGTGCAGAAGCAGTGGTTCAAAGAGCGACCCCGTTCCAGAATGGCCTAGCTACAGTATCTTCTCAACCAAAAGGCGAATATCGGCTGCATGTTTGACCTTGCAGCCGCTATGCACACCCTACACGATATGGGATACCGTAACCTAGTCGTCGTGTAGCGGAGCCAAACAATGGCGGCGTCTCGTCCGAATCACAGACAAACACATTTACCAGTTGAAACCCAGCACAATAATAATAATAATACGACCACAGAACGAGCCCCAGAAGGGAAACCGAGTTGCGTCGCAACCTGTAGATACTTAGGTGGCTTTCAACGATACATATCGCCGGCTGGGAGAAGTCTATTCCTGTAGGCGGCCGCCAGAGCTGTGGCCGCGTTGCGCCACAGTTCCACGTGGCTCAGAGCGGACGCGTTGAGCGTCCACCGCTCAGGAGAGCAGCCAAGCGCTTCGGCCGCGCCGTAGCCCACGCCGACGGCGAAGCCCAGACCGGCGAAGGCGTAGTCGGCCGGCGTGTGCGCCTGAAGATTGAAGGCGCGGGTCCAAAGACGCACGAATACCGTATTCCGTCCAGTTTGCCCCCCGTCCAGTACTAGCGGCACTTGCAATGCTACACATGGTCATCACATATGTGGTGACGTTCGAAGGGTCGAATTGATAAGCGCCCTCCCTAAATTGGTAACCAGGGCGATTACTGGAGGGTATACGGTACTTCGGGTCGATTTGACATGTCATAACTCGGCATGTCATAACTTGGCATGTCATAACTCCGAATCTCAGCGGCGCTCAACCCACCTTCAGCCTCTCCATAGCCGACTGTGGCACGGCCGTCGGCTGAGTGAAGGCCTCGAGACGTATCTGCCTCTGGGGATCGTCCAGCGCCAAGCAACCGAAGGATAACCATCTGAGCGCGAAAAGAGTACGGTAACCAGTGGTGTTACACAGGGTATTGTCGACTGACTAGTGGTTTGTCTGTCGGCTCAGACAAGAGACGCCATAATTAGCTTTGATGGCCACAAACAGAGCAGTCGTCTATTGTCCACCTGTCTGGCGACTGCTCGAGAAGAAAGCTGCTGTGGCCAACGATGGGCGTGCTCGCGTCCGCCAATCCCGACTGTCGCAGTCTGTCGACCGAGTCCCAAGCGGTCTGAAGGAAGACCAAGCGTCTACCAAGCAGCAATAGATTAGCACTGCGCGAATGGAAGCTTGCGCGGCAGCGCTAGAACTCCAAGTGCGCAGTACACTCGCGCGCATCGACTGTAACCGCTGCGCACCTGCAGGCCGTTGGCGAAGCCGATGGGTTCCACGGGCCCATTGGCGCCCACTCCCCCAGGGCTGCCCAATCCCAAGCAGGCGACGTGGCTGAAGACGCGCTGCATGCCGTCCTTGACGGCGTGGATCAGCTCCTGCTTGTCGGAGGCCAGCACCACGCTCACGCTGCCCTGCGTCGCTGAGAGACAGAGCAAAAGGGTAGGATTGTAGACAGTTACCGTACATGCTCTAATAGGCCCGGGAGATTATTTCACCCTTTTGGGGGAGGCGTATTACGACACTTCTACTTCTGCCGATGGCCCAAGGACCACAAAGTGTATGTACGCCATACAGAATATACCTTCCGGGAGAAGCTGTATATAACTTACCATGTAGTAAAGGCATATTCACTACATTTAGTAGCTGTCCTGATACTATAGTATACGGACATACAGCATGCCTTATGCACACATACATGTAGCATATACATAAGGTAGAGGGGGTACTATTGAAGGGGGGAGGGAGGATAGAATAGGAGGGGGGGAGGAGGGTTTTACAGTATTTACGGCAGTCCCAAACCCCTTCCCTTATCTGCGATGCGAATAGACTGCCTATCTTCCTACTATCATTAATTTGCACGGCTAGGAACCTGCATGTCCCGGTGTACTTCACGTAACTATCTTATCTAACGGCGCCTACTCCTTCCCCCCAACAACCCACCCATGTAGTCCTTCATCTGCGGGTCTAGGGTCGTCACCACGGAGTCCAGTCCCACGCGCGCCTTCTCGGCCACCTTGGAGAGCAGTGGGTTGCTCGACAGCCAGCCCCACATGCCCGCCTGCTGCTGGTCGCCGTTGTCTGGGTAGTAAGAAGCGCCGCCGCCGCCGCCGAGGTCCAATCCTGTGGAAGCGCCGCCAATGGAAGCGACATCGAAGCCGACGGCCGTCGCCAGAGGCGCAGCCGGAGGGGGGAAGCTGCCTACGGCGCTGGGTACCGATGGAGGAGGCGGTGGAGGCATGGCGAACGCAGTCGGGGGTGGAGGAGGAGGAATAGCGGCGGAACTGTACTGCGCCGAGGAGAACGGACGACCTCCCCCCGCAGCCGCCGCCGACATGCTGAAGGGATTCACGGACGATGGAGGCGCCGCCGGCGGGGCTGGCGGAGGAACTGCCTGAAGGAGAAGTGAATGAAGGAAGCCAATGTACACCTCCTTGATAGGTTCAAATACCGTACAGGCTCCCCGCCAGGTGGTGCAGCGGTAGCTGTTGCAAACTCTCCTGCAGCAGCGTCAGCAGACGGCTCGTCCGGCTCAAAGACAGTGTCCGGCGCGTCGTCGGAAGCGACTACTTCGCGAAACGCCGACGGTGCAGCGGATGACTGTTGCTGAGAACTTGCGTCGGCGGAGCTACTGCCAAGCAATTCCAGCTTGCTGAAGTCGGGAAGATCCGACGGCGGCGGAAGAGGGTTGACTCCCGTTGGCATCCCTGAAGTGAATTCGTCAATCAAAGCGTCCCGTCCGGTTCGACATGCTAGCTCATAGAAGTAGGTAACCTACATAGAAGTAGGTAACCTAGCTAGCTTCTACTGAATCTAATCTACTCTAACCTGTCGACTCCTGCGCCGGACGAACTGGAACGGGCTCTTCTTCCGACATCATTTTGTCCGGAACTCGTCGCACTCACTCACTAATCGAGCAGCATTCTAGCCTGCGAAAACCGATCCTTGACTTACTCTCTACTGAGTTGACCTCCTCCTTCCAACTTCCAGAAATACATACGACCGCCATGGGCCACGTTCACGTTGTCCAGAAAAGAGTGCAGTAAACACGCCTAACGCACAATTTGATACGCGCACAAAGAAGGCTGTAGGTTCCGTCCCTTACTAATCATAACAACACTTAGCTTAGGGGTCCGCTATCCATTTGATGCACTGAAGAGGAGTGTGAAAGTTAGAGTTGGAGACTCTAATTATGGTGACCACATGGAGATATCTCATTACCGAACGATTCGGCACCACATTATTTTCGTGCAAGTAACCATGTACATAAATCCTTCGATCATGCATGCGCGGAGCATAGCATATTTCAAACCAACTTCAAAGAAACAACTTGAACGGGTGACCCTTTGATTCTAGCTCTTCATTCTCTGTTGTCGGCGCGCTTTGTACCTACTGTTCTTCCGAATGCACCGGCTCGGCGGCTCTTCAATTCATCTGCATTTGCATTCAAATGCGCCAGCCGATGGACGGCCGAGCGCTAAGAAAGGAACCGGCCCCTGCTCGGTGGCGGCGAGCGCGCGCTTCCTCTGTCATGGACCGATTGGCTGACGCCGCCGAGACTGCTGAATAGGCGAGCTGTTCTTTTTGGCGCTACTGAGATCGCTGCGCGAACGCACTGCATCGCGTTGCCCTGCGGGTTGGTTGTGTGAATTTCTTCTGCGCTACCTGCGCGAAACGCTAAAACCTTGACTGCGGCGCAGTCGTCGCTGCGCGCCTCTGACGAGGACAATGACGGTTCTACTGCACTGTCGCTATATGTGGTTGTATGTGTAACCAAATACTGCATTGATGAAATCCTCAATTAGCAAAATTTCGTATGTATTGGTCTTGGAATAAACGAAACATCTGTAAAAGTAGAGTGTGGATGTCATTGGCGTGTGCCTATTTGCTTCGCTGTGTACAGCTGTCGTGTGTTTTACACCGGCGTCGTTGTTCGCTCTCAAAGTTGCTCAACTGCTGTCGGCCTGTGTATTCGTCTGCCCGCAACATATGTATGGCAGCGCCGGCGAAATGACTAGCGGAGGAGCGCCCGCGGCTTGTGTGGGCCGCCAACGAGAGTAACTTGAGTCGTTGCAGTTCGCGCAGACATCTGCCCGTTCGCGTTGCAGACTAGAAACGGCCGAACTGCACGATCCAAATCGAATGGGCACTCTCGGATGGCCTCAGCCGGTCGCTTCTACCTCCGCGTCGGCGGCCGTCGCAGCTCGCGGATCGGCCAGTGCCTCCTCGTCTGCATGCTCGCTTCCTTGCTGGCGGCCATTCAACTGCTGGCCGTCCTCTCTTCGCCGATGTCTTTGTACCACAGAGTAGAATCCAGCACAACTTCGCGACGTGTTGCTACTGTAAAACCGCCGGTACAACACGCGTTGGACGCTAAGAAGAGCTCCGATCCGCCCGACGACGGATCCGGTCGGCCGCCGCTGACTCCGATCATGATCTTGATCATGGTGAACGACAGACCGGAGTACCTGAGACTGCTTCTGGAGAGTCTTCAGAGTGTGGAGGGCGTCAACGAGAGCACCATCGTCTTCAGTCACCAGCTGACGCCCGATAACTCCTCGGCGACCGGCCGAGTGGCCCGTGAAGTGCCCGTTGGGAGAAGACAGATCCACTGGAGGTTCCCCTACAGTCGTCACAAGTTCCCGCGATCCTTCCCCGGCGACGACCCCAACGACTGTCCTCGGGATGCTTCCCTCGAGAAGGCACGTCAGTTGAACTGCTCGAACTGGCGCCACCCCGACAAGTTCGGCCACTATCGCGAAGCGAAGACGGTCCAGATCAAGCACCACTTCTGGTGGCTGCTCAACGCCGTCTACAGAGAGTTCTTCGCGGCCGCCAACTTCGACGGTTACGCGCTTCTGTTGGAAGAGGACTTTTACGCGACGCCCGACCTGCTCCACGTGATACGGTTGATGGCGGCTCAGAGGAAGCAACTCTGCCCCAATTGCGACCTGCTTCAAATGGGGATGGACAAGTTCTCCGGCAAAATATACGAGCCGCTCGAATTGGAAGCGACGGCGTTCGCTCGGACGACGGCCGAGTTCTGGCAGTCGGGACAGTATTTTCGTGGGATGACGTTCAGTCGACGGAACTTGGAGGCCATGATTTCCTGCGCCTCCCACTACTGCCGATTCGACGAGTATAATTCGGATTTTTCGCTGATGCAGGCTAACCTCAACTGCTTCAAGCAGCCCTGGCGAATGCTGAGGCCGAATGGTTGGTTTGCTGTAGTGACTACTTCACTGTATGGCCGACAACAGTACATACATGTTTTAGTCCCGAGGATTCACCACGTCGGTTCCTGCGGCTTCCACCGCACGGTGGACGACTGCTTCGAGCTTGGCAGGCAGACGGCCGCTTTTGTGGCCGACAATCGGAACAGCTTCTTTCCGAAATCCCTCACTGTTGGACCTCAGAGGTTCTACAAGCGCCCAGACAACCCCGAAGGCTTCGGCGGTTGGGGAGACGTTAGAGACCACCAACTCTGTATGAACATCACGGCGAAACTCGCGCCAGTGGAAGGCAAAAGGGGAAAAAAGGAAAAAGAAAAAAAAAAGGGGGGGCCGAAACGCGGCACAAAGCCGAAAATAGGATCCGCGCCAGCTAGCTGTATGCGCCATTTCTCGCACGTGCCTGTACCGATTTCTATAAAATTTTGCACACTTACACACTGATATGTTTGCCTTCGAATGCTGTATTGACCACCTGACTCAGCGTTGCAATCGGTGGGGAAATTGGACGAAGTTTGAAATTGGCGCCATTTTGGCCGATTTTTGTGTCGACAAATTTTATTTTATAGCTCACGCTAGAGAGGAGATAAAAATTTTCTGATGGCTTATGTCCGATGCGGAATTATGTCCTCTTTCGAATGCAAGCGGTTCCAGCCCGATCGGTCCACGTTTGCGAAAGTTACAACCCGAAACGTGGCCGCGGGTCGCAATTTTGGAAATTTACGAAAATCTAATTTTTTGGTTTTTCGCCCATAACTTCTCGTCCTTTTGACCTTTTGGGCCAGTTAGGGGTGCAATCGATTGCTCTCGTCGAGACGCATCGAATGGTGTCTAAATCGACGCGATTGCTCTACCCTGTGGTTTTTTACGACCGAAAAAGGTTTCTGGGTGTGCGGCACCGATTTCAGAAGAAATGCCACAAAAAAAGTTTAGAAGCGAAATTCAAAAATCCGGCCTGGTAGCAATTTAGAAGACCCTTGGTGGTATAGCGTGCCGCAAAAATTTCCGCTCTTTAGCTTAATTTTGAACGAATGCATAGTATGTCGAAATTTTTAGAAACCGATTTTTTGGCTTGTTTGGCCCATATCTCGAGACTGGAGTGTCGTTTCGACATCGGACAACAACTAATCGATAGCCACTGAGATGCTCTACAAATTATGTTTAATCGACCATTTACGAAATCTTTGCGGTTTTTTACGAATTTGCCAATTTTCACCAAACGGTACATTTGAACCACTGACAGTGGAAATGACTGGCGGACGCACGTTCAAAGTGCCGACACCTCCTGTTTCATTAGTTAATTTAATTTATTTAGTTTAATCGTAAATTTAGTCCATTATAATTTCCTATCTAAGCCACATTGTCGAAGCGTTACAGTCTAGGTGAGGCATTTGTGAGACGCGAAATGCTGTAAGTACCTGCATTGAAAGGTGCTGGGCTGCGTTGATGCCTACCCTAAACATTAAAGGTGTCATCGGTAGATTCCCTTGACATATTTTGCCAACGTATTTTGAGCCGATGCACTCTTATTATTAAAGTTGTCACTAGTTAGACATGCATTTGAGCTGCCAATTTGTCCGGAGATTACCAGTAGCTAGCATAAGAAGTGTATTCTTCGCTACTATTGCACCATACGGAAGACGTGCCGTTTCGCGACATTATTGTTCTCGCGTAGACTGTAACGCTTCACTTCTTCAGCTAGACTGTAACGCTTCGACAATGTGGCTTAGATAGGAAATTATAATGGACTGAATTTACGATTAAACTAAATAAATTAAATTAACTAATGAAACAGGAGGTGTCGGCACTTTGAACGTGCGTCCGCCAGTCATTTCCACTGTCAGTGGTTCAAATGTACCGTTTGGTGAAAATTGGCAAATTCGTAAAAAACCGCAAAGATTTCGTAAATGGTCGATTAAACATAATTTGTAGAGCATCTCAGTGGCTATCGATTAGTTGTTGCCCGATGTCGAAACGACACTCCAGTCTCGAGATATGGGCCAAACAAGCCAAAAAATCGGTTTCTAAAAATTTCGACATACTATGCATTCGTTCAAAATTAAGCTAAAGAGCGGAAATTTTTGCGGCACGCTATGCCACCAAGGGTCTTCTAAATTGCTACCAGGCCGGATTTTTGAATTTCGCTTCTAAGCTTTTTTTGTGGCATTTCTTCTGAAATCGGTGCCGCACACCCAGAAACCTTTTTCGGTCGTAAAAAACCACAGGGTAGAGCAATCGCGTCGATTTAGACACCATTCGATGCGTCTCGACGAGAGCAATCGATTGCACCCCTAACTGGCCCAAAAGGTCAAAAGGACGAGAAGTTATGGGCGAAAAACCAAAAAATTAGATTTTCGTAAATTTCCAAAATTGTGACCCGCGGCCACGTTTCGGGTTGTAACTTTCGCAAACGTGGACCGATCGGGCTGGAACCGCTTGCATTCGAAAGAGGACATAATTCCGCATCGGACATAAGCCATCAGAAAATTTTTATCTCCTCTCTAGCGTGAGCTATAAAATAAAATTTGTCGACACAAAAATCGGCCAAAATGGCGCCAATTTCAAACTTCGTCCAATTTCCCCACCGATTGCAACGCTGAGTCAGGTGGTCAATACAGCATTCGAAGGCAAACATATCAGTGTGTAAGTGTGCAAAATTTTATAGAAATCGGTACAGGCACGTGCGAGAAATGGCGCATACAGCTAGCTGGCGCGGATCCTATTTTCGGCTTTGTGCCGCGTTTCGGCCCCCCCTGGTTCGCACCAAAACACAACAGCGCCAAACAAGACCGGGGGGCCCCCCCCCCGCCCAACGACCAAGCATAATCGTTTGAGTTTACCCTGCGAAATGGGCTGTAAAGCGACAAGACCATTGAAATTTGACTATTTTGCAAAAATGATTGCGACTGGCTACTTACTGCGCAAATTATTACAATTTTTAGACAGTAAAAATTCTAAAGATGTGTCTATGTTGTGTTAAAATTTCAAGGAGATTCGTATTGAAACGACGGAGTTATAACCAAATAGAATCGGGAACACTTAAATGGCCCACCCTGTAGATAGTTATCGAGCGTCGTCTGCGCCTTTCCAGCGAGAGCAGCATGTACGTGACGGACTGTCGTTTCATCCTCAAGACCTGCGGAACCACCATGCTGATGGAGACGATCGGGCCGCTGCTCGAGCTGGCCAGACGCTGCTGCGACATCGACGCCGTCGTGGTTGGCACTAATTCACATTATGGGCACGGTTGTAATACTCTGTGAATTGCGGTTGCGGCGCCTTCCTCAGAACGTGTTCTACTCGCGCAAGAACTTCACAAGGCCGGACCTGCAGAGCGCGGCGCACCGCAGCTTCGACGACGAGATGAACCACCTGGACAACTACTTCGCGGGTCGCTTCCTCATTTGCCTTGCTTCTATTGGCACTGACTAGTGGCCATACGTTCCTTTCGCAATTCGTGCGCGCTAACATTGCAGACGGTCAGGCCTACTGTCTGGGCAGTCTGAAGCAGGACCGCTGGTACCTCTACACGTTGAACCCCATGCGCAGCGTCTCTCCCCTCCCCGCCGTCGAGTCGGATCAGGCGCTGGAGATCTTGATGAGCGACCTGGACGCCGACGTCATGCTGCGCTTCCACAGGGACGGCTCGTCTGCTGACTGCGCCGGCGAGAGGACGGCGGCCTTGGCGAGTTGACGCACTACTCGGGTGCGTATTGGCATACTAACCTTGGTGCCGCTCTTCAGAATACGCAAGTGGCCGCCAACCTGCTTCCGCCCTCCGCCACGGTCGACGAGTACTTGTTCGAGCCCTGCGGTTACAGTCTCAACGCCATATTTCCCAACTCTGTGAGCGTCTCGACGCCTGCTTCTTGTTCTTGTACGCCCATTTGAGAGATACAGTTGCTATTACGTTGCGCTCTCTTTCAGGACCACTACGTGACCATTCACGTGACGCCCGAAGAGAGCTTCTCCTACGTCAGCTACGAGACCAACCACACGCTCTGGAGCCTCTACGAGCAGACGAACAAGGTGCTCGCCTTCTTCAGGTGAGGAACACCAGAGCATTAAGCTTTGAGAGGCTTCTACGCTGAGTTGTGTTACGTATGAACAAGTTCCATTGTTTCGATTGCAGGCCGCGACGCTTCCTGATGACACTGTTCTCGGACGAGCTCAACCCCGACGCTCGGACGACGCAGAAGCGCATCTGGGAGCAGGACCTGCCCGGCTACCGTCGAGTCGACGTCCAGTTCGTCAAGCTGCTGCACCACACGCTCGTCTACGCGCAGTACCGCTTGCGCTGATGGTGCTGCCTGCTATGGAACTGGATGGCTCTCGGCGAATCTCGCAACTCGTTTCTAGTCCGTTTGCTCGATTGTTATGCTGTCATTTGTTAGATTCATACATGCGCCTGTGGCGCCCTTCCGCTGCGTCTTTGCTCTATCCGCCAGTCAGATGTTTACATGCTAGACGGTGCTGTCGTGTAAAGGCGTGGCGGCCGTCTCCGGCGGCGCTTCGGACGAACGGAGGAGGCTCTGATATTCTGGATGGCGCGCGCTCGCGTTATTAGACTTGCGACGCGCGACGATTGCACTATTCTGTGCCCTAGTTCTGCGGTTCGACTGTACTGTCGTCCATCATAAGTTCAAGAAGAGATAAATGTTTTGAAGGTCGGCGAATTCCGTTATGTACCTAGCCTAGCTTTCTTGGTGAGGTCGCTTCCTTAGTCTCTAAAACGCGGCGATTTCTTTTGCATAACCAGCGCGAAGCAGAAGAGAGAGGTTTTGCTTTGGCGCGCATCTTGCATACCTAATCGCTAATCGCTACAATCTTGGAAGTTGTGGCTTTGGCAAAGTTTCAGTTCTCTGAGATTTCTTTCATACCTACCTATCGTCCGCCTGGCACGAAGGTTTGATTGGCCTGAGAGGAAGTTTCGGAAGTGAGAAGATAGGTGGATGGCTCACGAAGACGTGACGCGCAGTCGCGAGCCGCGCTTGGTAGCGTCGCGAGTGTTTTTGGGCAATTTGCCCACAGACAGGACCACGAAAGAGGAGGTCGAGGACCATTTCGGCAGACACGGCGTCATTTTGGGTAAGCTGCATCCGCGTCAGTTTTCAGATTCGTGTGAAATCTTTTGTAGTGTCTCTATACGAGTCTGCCGTTCAATGGAAATCACCTTGTTTTGTTAGGTATCGCCTTGTTCAAAGGTTTTGGCTTTGTCCAGTACAAAGAAATCGAAGACGCCAAAATCGCTGTCCAGCTAGAACACAACAGCGACTACAAGGGAAATCGCTTAGGTGGGTACCAGTCCGTGCCTCCACATGCGCAGCGCTTTACATTCTGTTTGCATTTGCGCTCTGACTGTCTCACTGGAATGCGTGGCGTTTCGATGAAGAACTGTTTCTCAATTCAATTTTGCGCGCTACAATAATTTGATTCGTGCTAATTCAAAAAATTGAATATTCATACACACTTTTGATTGGTTGACGTTGAGCGGTTTCGATTGTCCCTGAAGTTGGAACTTAGACGATATGATTCTAGACGTGCGCCTGGCGAGTGAAGGGAAACGGCAGCAGAACGAGTTCGGCTACCATCCGTTCGTTGTTTGATCATTCAAAGCCGCGACTGTTATTCGCGTTCTACTTGACATTTCTTGGCGTTTCAGCTACAGCCGACCCCCGCGACCTGATGGCAACTTCATGGGCGGCGGTCGACCGCCGATGGACCAGTTTGCGCCTGGGCCTCGGCAGCCCTTTGCGTCGCAGCAACAACAGCAGTTCAAGTGAACGTCGCTTCGATTGTTCCTACTTTCGCTTTGGTCCACTTCCGCCGATGTTGCAGCGCACCCTTCGTTCGTCCCGGGATGGGCATGGGACAGCAGCAACCCATGGGCGGAGCCGGCGGTGCTTTCATGAACAACCGCCAAGCTCCAGCGATGACGTCGATGCCGCCGCCAATGCTGGGCCAACAGCAGCAGCAGCCGCCGTCCATGATGGTCCAGGCACCGGTGGTCCAGCCGCAGCAGCCGCCGCTTCAGCAACCGAGCATGCAAGGCGCTATGGCGACGCCCGTTGGTGGCCCTCTGCAGCAGCAGGCGATGGGCACTGTGGTGGTGGCGCCAGTGGTCCCAGTGGCGCAGCAGCAGCAGCCGGCTCCAGCAACAAATGCGGCCCCTCCAGCGGCGCCGGCCAAGCGCACAGGCGACGTGGGCCTGGAGCGTCCCTACGACTGCGCCGTTCTCGTGGTTCACAAGGACTGTCGGTAGAGTCTGCCTAGCAGTAGCAATTCTCCATTCGTTTGTCTGTATGGGAAATGGCTGGGAAGTACTCTTTCCTAGACCTTACGCGGAGCTGGTGGAACGGAGGCTGGTCGAGCTGAACATGGTGGTGGACGTGGTGTTCCTGATAAGCGCAGAGAAGACGGCGGCCACTTTGGAGTCGCTGGCGAAGAAGGGCCTGCTCTACGTGGTCACCGTCCAGAAGGAGCACATGGAGCACAAGTCCGTCACCGTCAACATTCTCCACGGAACTCCCGAAGGTAGCTAAACGCTGACTTCGCACTTCGAATTATAGTCGAGACGGAGTACGAAGGACCTGTTTGACAGTGGCAAACTTTTTAGCCCAAGCGTCGCTCTGGAAAGGAGAGACAACAATCGTGTGCACTTGTCAGTTGAAAATTGTCTGGACAACAAAACTTGCGCGTTGTGAACAGCCTTTTGCGTTTATCCAATTGTTTGAAGATTGAGACGTTTTCGATCTATGACGATTTGCTTTGTAGAACTAGAAACCAAGGAATTTCGCTTGGTTTCGCTTGTCATTAGCGTTGTGCTAATGATTTCGACGCTCGGAAATGAGGGAGCATTCTGGCAATGGAACAGTGTGCGACTCAATTTTGTTTTTGGCACTCCGCCCCGACGAAGTCGGCGGAGAGCAGTAGGCATCCTGTAGGGAAGGTGTTTTTTGTGCCCCCTCATAACTTTCGCTAGACTAAACCGATTCGCAAGCGGTTTTTTGCGTTCGATAGCCCTAGTGGATGCGCAGGCTGGAAAGGAACCTAGAAAATTCCGGTAGTGGGAAAATTTTTTGAAAATTCAAAAATTCAAATTTTTACTAAGTAAAAAAAATTCCGCCCCCCCCCCGCCATTTTCGCTACACTTGATTAAAATTCACCATTTTTGGATATGTTGTAGCCCTTGGGGAGGCGGACTTGGGAAATCAAAAATTGGAAAATTTGCGCGGCACGGCCGGGTTACGGTAGATTCAAATTTTGAGACCCGATTCCGGCCGTTCAAAAAATCATATCTCGCGATTTACTGGGCGGTCGGGCTGAGATAAAATTTCCGGCCCGTCTAGATGTGCTCTTTCATTTAGACCGAACCGGCAAAATCCATCAAGGCTCGGGAGTAATCCGGTCACAAGGGTTTCCGTTCGGGGTTCCAAATTTGGGGATTTTGGATTTGGCTGTTTTTTCCCCGCGGTTCTACCGAACGACCGCCAATCGATTCTACGCTAAAATCTGGTCCGGAAACATAATTTTTGATTTTTCGAGCTACCGTCCCGGCCGCGTAGATTTTTGAATCCCCGGGCCGAAATTTTCAAAATCGAGTTGACAGTTGGTTCGGGGGTTTTCGGGGTCGGTGAGTTCGATTTCGCGTTAGTTTTGCGATTACTGTTCACTTTCGACCCTTTTCGGATGGTTTAGGGTGGGTTTGTGGCAAAAACTTGAAATCCCGGGGTAGTATTAGGTGTAGCGCGGTGTAGCGGACCGTCGAACAAGTTCGGACCAATAGGTTTAGGGCCTTTTGGCACCGGTTGTGTGCTTGCGAGCGCTCTTGGAGATGGCGAGCGCCATAATTGTTGGTTTGAAATGCCGCGGTGGTGTCGCCCTTCTGTGCTTAGCGAAGTCGGCCTCCTTGCCTGTTTCAGAAGCGCCAACTATTAGCGCGCTTCTTTCCCGCTCGGTGCACAGATGCGTCCTTGTGCGCGCGGCTACCATTTGCCAGTGCATGGCCGTCGTTGTCGCAAAGCCGCCCGCTGTGTGCCTCAAGCTATACCCACGTAGCACGCAATGAGCGAGCGTACGAGCGAGCGGACTGCCGGAACGATGGAATGGAAGGTGTTTCAAGTATTTTCGGAGTCGGGAATGTCGAATGTCGCGCCACTTTTGGGATTCTTCGTCTGTTTCGGTCTTTTTCGGATGCGTTAGGCTGGTGTTGGAGGAAAGATCTGAAAACCCCATCCAGAATTGTGGTACAGCGCTTGATTAGCCAGCCAGGACAAGTCTGGCCAGGACCAACAAGGTGACTTTTCACTGCGTTTGGGCACTGCTTCCAACGCGGTGCTTACTTCCCATCGTGTTGCACGTGTCTGTTCCAGCTCGGTGCAAAGAGGGGCCGTTGTACGTTCACGTTCCAGCGCATATTGTCAGTAATGTTGGCGTTTTGCCAACGAAACACTCGCGCTCCATCCAGCCAGCCACCAATAGCCAGGCTTAGGTCTCCCGTGGTGTTGTGACGTCCGCGTCACCTGCGTCTCTTCTGGGAGGGAGGGAAGGAGCGAGCGCGCGGTGCCCCGCAGCGCGCGGTGATAGCATCATTTACCTCAGTACATGTGCACAGGTGTGTGTGTGTGTGTGTGTGTACAGGTGTGTAGGTGTACACCTCAGTACCAAAAAGTTCAGCTTCAGTGGGTGGTTTAAGCCAATCGGCGGAGTGCCACGTTGACACTCGCGGAGTGTCACGTTTAACTAGTATGTGTTTTGTCTTCCGAGAATAACCGGAACTGAAAAGTCTTCTGATGTCGTCACTTGCTTGTTTCTGCTTTTGTCTGTTGTCTTTTCCACTACCAAAACCAATCCGCCGACTTTTCGAGCTCGCTCGGTTGGGTTTGCGATTTGTCGTTGAACGTTTTGGAAGGCCCAGTTCTCAACTCGCTTCAGAGCACAGAAACATGCCGCTGGACGACGCGCTGCCCATGCTGTCGAAGGACTTCACGGCCTACCTGACGAAGTTGCGCAGCGGCAGCGAGATGCCCAGCCTCAACTTCCTGCTCCATCTGTTGGCCGATGGGCGCAACCTGAGCCGACCCGAGTTGGAGCGGATCACGGCCCACCTCCGACAGAGATATGAGAAGCTGGCCGAGATGGAGGGCCAGAAGAAGGCTATGGAAACGGGCGCCGAAGCGCCTGCCAACGCCGCACCGCCGTCGCAAGCGCCTGCACCTCAGCAAGCTCCAGTCTCGAACCTCGGTAGGTTCAGTCCAGTGCGCTCCTGCCAGAGTTCAGATGGTATGTTTGTCGCGAGTGCGACAAGATCGGTGCAATATGGTCGAAGATTGGCTGACTGTTGTGTTCGCGACTCGCGTGCCTTTGACAGCAACAGTTGGCTCGCACTTTCGATCAGTACACATTATGTGACATACATTACCGTTAGAAGGGGGCAGTCTAATGGAGCTCCATACGTAGGTTGGTTAGTGCATGGCCTCAGACCACAGTACACCGCTTTCAGCCACTCCACAGCAACCGCAAAACCCGCTGATGGGAACCGGGGGCGCTCCAGCCGGCGCAGCAGCGGCAATGGCGCCGCCTTCTCAGTCGTCGCAAGGCTCGTCCGCCGACCTCCATCAGAAGATCATGAATATGCTGGGAATGTCGGCCGCCAAGGGACCAGGCGGCGCCCAAGCGCCTGCAGCCACCGTCTACGGACAACAGCAGCCACCTTCGAGCCAGCTCTCTCAGCCTCCGCAGCAACAGAGCTACATGGCGGCCGTCTCTTCCGCGTCAGCGGCAACCTCACAGACGGCTGGCGGGCCGATGACGCCCGACTTGAAGAAGGCGCTGGCGAATTTGCTCCAGAACCCAGCGCTGAAGGACCGCATGCCCAACGCGCAGGCGCTTATTTCGACGCTTGGCTCGCCTGTCAGCGGTGCCGCTTCCGGCGGATCTGCTGCCGTAGGCGCACCTCAGGCGCAGCAACAGCAACCCGCGCAGCAGCAACAGCCGCCAGCGCTTTCGCAGTCTCAGATGTCGCAGCAGGCGCAGTCCCCAGCATACTCGCAGCCTCAACAGTCGCCGCAGCATCCAGTCCCACAAATGTCTTCGTCTTACGGAGGCGGTGCGCAGCCAAGGGACCCTCGCCTGCAGCAGCAGCAGAGCCGCTTGATGTCTCCTCAAATGGCCGGCACAGCGGGCGCTCCGATGACATACCAACCACCGCAGGCGCAACGCAATGGACAAGCGCCTCAGATGGCTGCCTCGGGCGCGTACGGCTCCGTCTACCAGCAGCAGCAGCCACAGAAGTATCAAGGGCGTCCGGGAGGTCCTGGGGGACTGTTGGGTTGAAAGCTGTCTCGATATCCAGTGCGATGCTATGTAGGTCTACCTAATGGCTCCATTGATCAGTGCGTACTGTAGCTGTTAACTGCGCCTGACTTGTCGGTGTTACTATCCGCTGCTGTTGTTGACTTCGTACTGTCATTTGGTGTGGTCCTTCAATTGCTTCGCAGCGCTAGAGAATGATTGATTAGGGATTTCTGATGTGCGCTATTGATCTTATGTACCAAACACGCGAGGGTCTTTTGGTCATGGATTCTAACACTGCATTCGTAATCTTTGCCAACACAGGTCACAAGCGACATATGATATGATTGAGTGTATGTAGCAGGATCGTGTACCACACGTTTCGTACGAGCGAATTGTATGAATAGTTGCCCACGTACGTACATTAATACACGTAGAATCCAACACGTCTGTGGAAGCGGTTGAATGGAAAAAAGTGCGTTGTGTTGTACCCCATTTCCTAACGGCACTAGATTAGTCGCTACAACAACAGTATCAAGTACGGAAGCCGATATGATTGATCTAGGGAGAGCCGTAGGATAGGACCTTAGTCTTGCGATCGACTGAAGTGGACAGTTTTGCCTGACTGTCTTTCGAGAGCACGCACACTACACCGAATGAGGAAGCGCGGTTGCGGTACAGGAAAGGATTCGGTGCTTGGCCAGGAGCAAGAGAAAAGGCTGAGCCTTCACTACGCAATGGACGTTATATCACAACGCACGCAGAACATCCTACAGTAACACACAATTGACGTGATGGCATAAGTGGTCTCACGACGAATCATTTTAACTTGATTACGGTACCTTATGTATTCCTCATTACGCGCACGCTACAAACAGGGTACCGGCGGCCCTCTTATGACTCCAATTCAAGATCAGCTTCGTCTTTGGCGCATCGGTATAAAACAGCGTAACGGAAAGAATATCTACCTACTTGCGCTACGTAATGCATGTCCGTCGTTAGCGCGGCAGCTGTCCTTCGCATTTGGCTCGGCGACCAAATATTTACCGTAGAATCACGTTCTGTTCGTAAACCACACCCCTTGTCGCCGTCTTGGCCAATGAGCGCCGCCGGAAGCGTTCTCTTTGGTCGAAGATGGGAGAGGGAGGCGATGGGGCGGCGCAAATGGCCTCCGCTACCGGGCACACTCACACTCCGACGATTGGGTGAGGAGAGAAAGCAGCAGACGCGGAACAGAAGGTGCCGTTGACCGATTTGGCCTTTCCTCCCTCCTCTTTCCCCTGCTACCGGCCTGCGGATCCGCCGGCAGCCTTTGGGTCCCTCGGATAGTTTAACGAGGGGCTCTTTCTGTCGTCTGTCACCGCAACTGGATTTGTCTAATCGATTCAAGTGGCGCCGCCCCAAGCAACGGAGGAGAGAGAGACCGAGCCGTCGTCTTCGAATGTTGTCGCTGTCGTCGGCGTCGTCCATGGCGCGCCCGGTGAGTTTGCCATGCTTTTAGCTCGCGCGTTTCAATTTCCCGTCGCGCGGCCGGCCGTCATCCTTGTCTCTCTCGAGCGCAACCGGATCCGGTTGGAGCGAGGCGGCCAGCCGACAGGGTTCGAATTCGCCATTTGGCCCTCCGTCCCGCCCGGCGCTCATTATTGCTGTCCGTCCCTCACTCCTCGTCGACTTGAAAACCTAGACGCGCCTCCTCGACTATCGTAACCGGCGGCCTGGTTCGCGGCTGTCTGTCGTGGCTGCGCGCGCCTCGGCGACAGACGATCGCGACTTCGATTGGCGACGAAACCAATACCTGTAGTCGTAGGCCGATCCCTGCCAATCTATCCGGACGCCAAGACGCCGCCGACGGCGAAGACGAAGACGAGAGACGGCGCGGCCGCGGACCGGCGCAAATTGTTGTGTAAGTCGAGTCGTCGCTTCTGTACTCGAGTGTCAGGGAGAGAGAGAGAGACAGAGAAACGCGGCGCGCGCGGTAAAGTTATCCGGCCTTTCCGTTTGGCGAGGGATCGCTTGCTTGTGCATAGCCGCCGCCCGCAGCAGCAGCAGCGGTTTTGTAACCGTACCTGCCTCCTCCACCTCCCCCTCCCTCCCTCTCTCTCGGCGATCGTCGTCGTCTCATTTCGTTCTCCGCTGCCTACCACCAGCAAACCAACGTCGTCAACTTTGCGCCGTTTTTGGCACTCCGCTTTGCAAAAGCAGGAGTGCTATAGGGGGCGTCGGATTGAACAGAATCATCTTACCAAGCTTTCTCGCGCTACACAGATCGGATCGCCAAGCGGTTTTTTGCGTTAGATAGGCTGAGTCGACGCGCAGCCTGGACAAGAAACTAGAAAATTCCGGTAGTGGAAGAATTTTGCAAAAATTCAAAAATTCGAATTTTTGCTAAGTAAAAAAAAAACAATAGCCCATAACTGTCGCAAAAGTGGGCCGATTTTGACGATATTTGGATATGTTGTAGACCTTTGGAAGTTCTTCAGAGCAAAACTGGAACGGGCCCCCTAGGTGGTCCGACGCGGGAGTACGGTAGAAAATTTGAATTTTCAAAATTTTTTCCGACCTTTAAAAAATCAGAACTCGAGCTTGCGACGGCGGATCCTCGCCAAGTTTTAACTTGTCCGAGAACATTATATTGCCTTTCGTTTGAGACCATAACCGCTGAAATTGCTTGTGCCGTTCTTCAGATACGCGGTGCCAAAAGTGTCGGTTCTCGAGCGGAAATTTCGGATTTTCGACTTTGGGTGGAGATTTGGCTTGGAAACCGTGCCTTTAACGGTAAATTGACAATCGCAACGTGTTCTACGTCAAAAGTTGGTCTAGACAAAGTGTCTTGACTATTTTGAGCTGCCGTACCCCGGCCGCGCCGAATTTTTGAATCCCGGGGCCAAATTTTCGAAATTGAGTTTTCACTGGTTTCGGGGATTTTCGGCGACGCTGAACACGAATCCGGTGTTTGTTTTGAGATTTGAAACGCCTTTACGCTGATTTCGCAACCCGGTCGGCCAAAAGTTGGGTCCCGGGGTCGAAATTTCAAAATTGAGTTGACAGTTGTTTCTGGGCTTTCTGACACCGCAGAACACGAATCCGGCGTTTGTTTTGCGTTTTGAGTTTCATTTAGCCTGCTTTTGGCGTCAGAACACGCCCCAAACATGCCCAAACTTGACCGAACATGTTCAAACTTGTACAAATATGTCCAAACATGTTCAAACTTGTCCAAACTTGTTCGAACATTGTCGGCGACACTGAACACGAGTCTTGCGTTTCCGTGAAGGATTATTACCGAGTAGTGACACGCGAACAGTCTGCTTTGCTTCGAAACAAGCGGAGTGCCACCCTGAAGGTCCCCTTCAGCGTTCAACTAGTCAACCTTTCTTCTACTTCGCCGGCCTTGCCATTATTCCCTACCGAGGATGGCCTGCAGAACTCGGGACACCACGACGACGACGTCGTCGTTTGTTCTTCTTCCGGCCACCGCTGCTCCTTCATTAGTGGAAGTTTACTTTGAAGAGGGACGGCCCTGGCCGCCGAGGTGAGTCGCGCCCTTTGAAGTCGGCCGGCCGCCCATTGTCTTCCGGGCGCGCGCCATTGTCGCCTTGTGTACCGGCTAATTGGTTCGAGTGTCCCACCCACGGCGACTTAGGCGCCCCTGTTTTTCCTGCCGGCACTTTTGGGCGCTAGATCTTCCGTCTACTTACTTACGCAGACCATCTTTGTGTTTGACCAATGGGTCATGGGACTGTTTGGGGAAGAACGGCAGCGAAGTTGAGCAACAACATCGCGGTTTGCTTGGGAAAGCGTTTGAAATTGTGCCGCGTATTTCGTAAATTCGTCTTGAAGTATGTGCATAAATACAGTTACACAATCTCACTCGCTGGCTGTTTGAAGCAGTCGACCTGCTCCAGCTGTCGTTGTTTCTGCGTCTGGTCGGATGTGACAAACTCGAAAGCAGAGGCGAAACGAAAAGTCAGTTTCGCTGCCACAATTCGCCGACTCGTCTCTTCATCACCGCTGACGCGTCGGCCCATCCGGCGCGCATCTCTCTCCTTTGCAACAGGTATTTCCTGCGCCCGCCTATGATTGATTGACAGCCGCGCCAACCGAACCCTTCCCTGGAACACGGCAATATTTGGCGCCGGTCCTGTCACCACAACTGTCCTTCCGTTTCTACCTCCCCGGTCGAATCGAGCGACGCGACGATCGAGTTACCCGGCTGCGCGCGCATCCAGAAGGGCGCCGCCTGTCGCAGGCTCCGCCCGAAGCAGAGCGATTTGTCGGATGCGCTCGCTGAACCACTACCGTATTCTGGCGGACTACTACATAGGTGCACACTGGGTAGTAGAAACTGCGTCTCTTCGGCAATCCCGTTTCGATTAGTCGCTGAGCTACATACTGCGTCGGCCAATCTCCGACCCTTCCGGCTGGGGCGTTGTCTTCGCGTTGGTGAGTGAGTCAATAATGACCTTGTCTCCCCGTTGGCTCCTCGCTGGTGTTGGTGTTTGCCCTGTTTGCTCTCATCGCGTCCGACGACGACGACGACGCCTTAATTGCCGAGCTCCCTGTTCTGTAGTAGCCGGTGTTTGCTCTGCGCCCTCCGCTTGACCCTTCCCCTGCGCCTGCGCGCCTGACAGACTGCGCAGCGCGAGAAACAAGCAGTTGGCAGCCTTCTGTCCCTCCCAGCTGCTACCGTACCACCACCCGACCAGAAGAGCACGCTCCTTATCTAGGTGGATATGTCGTAATAGTCGCACCGCCGACCGCTCGGCGGCATGTAAGACGAGACCTTGGGACAAGTTCTGTTCACGCTCCATTGAGTCGGTCGGGCCGGGTAATTGGCGCGCTCTTGTCCGTCGCCCGCGCTTTCTGCGCTCGCGCGCCGCCGCCGGCGCGACACACGAGACGACGACGGCCCATTCGGCAACGCCTAATTGCTTGCTTTTCTTCGACTGAGAAGGGGGGACCTTGCCGCGCCCGTACGCCGCTGGGCTAACTACCTTGCACAACGATGGACGCAAGAGAAGAACGGTTATTGTTGCCTAACGAGAGAGCTCGTTGCGTCCAGTTGTTCGTGTTGGATAGAGAACGACGAACTCGAGGAGAGTTCTCTAAGAAGACGTCGACGAGCCACGAACATGCATCCAGTCGACTGTAGTGACTTTGAGGAAACAGTTGCCTCTCTTGTCGGACCGAAAAAGCCGCAATACAGCAGCCGCGAACGGTTCCTTTGTTGCTTTACGCGTGTCCCACGGACGGTTAGCGGTTAAGTGGTCATCTATTAGTCTACCGGGGGTATAGAATTGATCACCGATGACAGTGGCGCGCTGTGTGAGTCACTGAAAAAGTCGACCGGCCGGTGTCGTGCGAAAATGTGTGACCGTCGAAAATGTGTGACCAGCCAGAACGAGTGACCGTGGAAAATGTGTGACCAGTCGTGCGCAAATGTGTGACCGTCGAAAATGTGTGACCAAAGTCAGTGACGTCTTCAGGTTGTCGGACAGGCTGTTACCTGCATGCAGAGGAAGGCGAGGTGAGTAGACGCGATTGTCGTTTTTGGATACTTCACTATCACAACAGTACACAATGCACCAACACAATAGTATGAGCAACAGCACAAAACAATTGCAGCAAAGCAGTAGCGAACTTCAAAGCAATCTGACGAAGACTACATATCGACGACAGGCGTATAGTGATCTCCTGAGCTGTTGTCCAAATAGAGGGCGAATTTGGTCGTTATTTTACCCTTACAGAACTGCTGCTTGGGCTTGTGGAACTGCCACGCGTAGTGGGAAACGCTGTGCTTCTTGTCGCGGTAGACGGCGAGCGTGTAGATGGTGATGCGCAGTTTGGTCTTTGGCAGTTTGGTCAGATCCATGCCCCACTGCTTTAGTGGCTGGCGGGGAGGCGGGACTGGTCGGAGAACCTGAGGCTGGGTCGTGAATGCGGCGTTTCTCTGACAGGAGGCGCAGTGACATTTTCGCCGTTGACTACCGAGTCAGGCAGAATCTCGTTCTGCTTGTACTGTACTATGGCGTCATATTCAGCTTCTTCAAAACCACCATAGCCGCATACTTCGCCTTCGCTACTCGCCTCGTCAGATTTTGGCAACGGAGAAGACATTTTCGAGATTCTAGTCACAATTGCCTAGTGATTTCGGGTGAAACTGTCAAAGGTCTCACATTAGCGGCAATATATAGGGCGCAGCTAGCCATTGTGCCTGTGTCTTCGCTAACCAAGCCGCATCTCTTCCCTGCTGGGCGGCTAACTACCGTCTTTGTACCGCTAGCGGACAGGAGGCCGAATACAAGTCTTGACACCATTGGTGGCCAAGCCGAAAATCATTTGGTGGCTATGACGCAAATGCTCAGCAAGGGACGGGTGAAACTGATGATGAGACAAACCGGCAAACAAACGAAGGACGCAACGTAAAGGAGCAACGAAGGACGCAACGTAAAGGAGCAAGAAACGAAATAAACAGAGGCTCTAGTAATAAGGTCACACGTTTTCGACTGTTCATCTGACTCTTTCTTTGGCAGACACATATTTTAGACGTCGCTTCCATCGAAAATGTGTGGGACACACATTTTCGACGTCCAAAATGTGTGGCGACACACATTTTCGACGGTCACACATTTTCGCACATCACCGGCGCCGCCGTAACTTCGCCAGAGGAGAGGTGGGGAAGCTGGAAAAACAATCGGCGCGATCCCGTTGGGGAGAACTGTAGCGGCTCTGCGGCAACTTTGGTCGATGACCGGCGGCGGATCGCGTTTCGCCTCTCGCCCTCTCCATTGTTCGACTTCGCGCAATCGACGGCGGCGCCGAATCGCACGCGCCCTTTTGTCCGTTTACGCGGCCGCTGTTTATTCGCGCCGCCGGCCCGACGGATCGCGTTTCGATGACCCCCCGATTACTGTATCGCTTCGCCGTGGCGGCTTGAGTACGCGACGCCCATTCGATCGGAGTCTGAGAAAGTCGAGCCGCGGCCGGCTCCCGTAACGTGACGACAGGATGATGAATCCGATAGTGGGTCTGCAGGACGACCCGCCGCTTGCGTCGGCCAACCTGCCGCCCGTGTCCGACCTCTACCTCGACCTGGTGGGCATGGACGGGACGCCGACTACCACCACCGAGCTGACGACCATGTTTGTGCGTGCCTTCTTCTTCTTCTTCTTCTCCTGCTAAGTGACCCTTCTCCTGCGTCTGCCCGCATGACAGACTGAGCAGCGCGAGGAACAAGCAGTTGGCAGCCTTCTGGTCCCCCAGCTGCTACCGTACCACCATCATCCAAAGTAGCATGCATGCTTTTGATCTAGGTTGATGTCGCAATACAAGTAATCATTGCACCGACCGCACGGCGGCGTGCGACACTGTTTGTGCCTGCTTTCCTTCTTCTATCTACTGCTACACACGCGCGTGCGTGTATCACTTCGACACTTCTCGCCCCATTCGTCGTCAGTCGCCGCTCCTTCACCCCCTGTTTTCTGAGGTCGGTGTCCGATTACGACGGCCGTTTCGCGCCAATTAGTAGCCCTGTCAGTCAGCGGACAGGCAGGCGCGCCGACGACGGAAAGGAAACGTCAACGGGGAGGGCGGGTTGGACGCAAAGCCTCATTAAACCATTACTGCGGTTGCAAGGCGCGCTAATTGTTATCCTGCCTCCGGCCGGCGGCTTATCCCCCCGGTTGCGCCTGCCAAGTGGCCAGCGCAGGCAGGCTCGTCACGATTGTTGCCTCGCGCGCCCGGCGCTGACAGGCAGTTGCTGGACCGACGCAAAAATAGCCAAATCCCATTGTCCGTTGTTTGACCGTTTCCGCTCATTCCCTTCCCCGCCCCCTTCCAACGAGAGCGCGAAGGGCCCTCGGAGCCACTTGAGTCGAACGGGGGTCCCAGTCGAGTGGTGCGCGCCGAGGTTTATCCAAGACGTTTGCATTGCGACTCCTTAGGTCACTCTCACCCAGCCACTCGCTCCGCCCCGCTACTTCTCCTGAATGACTGACGGTAGCATCGATCACAGGGGGGGGGGGGGCAATGACCGACGATGAATGTGGCTGAGAGAGAAGCAGGTGCTACAACGCCATGAGAGCACCCTGAGACCCGCAATGTCAGAGAGTTCAGCAGTAGCCAAGAAGATTACTGTCGGGTCGGTGGGTACTGCAAGGATTGAGAGTCGAAGTAGGCAAAGACGGGAACACTCCATGACATACACAGATCGTAAACGTGCTGCTAACCTATGAACAGCTTGGAAGCAGTAGTTCTAAAACAAGTCATTCATTGACATCATAGCTCACAGGTCTCACAGCATCACTCGCATTTCGACACTTCAGGTGGCCGATTCGCTGCTGCTGCCCAACGGCGACGTCAGGCAACATCAGCAGTTCAAGTTGGAAGGCGAGGCCGATCTCGTCGAGAGACAAGCGGCCATTTTACGGTAAAACGAGCGTCCACCTTCTCAGTTTCTCCCCTGCATTCTAATGTAGGTACATATATGAGCATTACGCTACTGGCAGCGTCCGACCAAAGTTTATGGTAGGTTTTTCGCTGTTTTCCCACTGTTGGAGGGAGGGCGGGCGAGTCAGACGCCAGTCGGGCGGTTAGTCAGGCAGCTTCTTTGTTCCACCGTCCCCCAGGCGCGGCGGCTTTTTCGCTGGATGGGAGCGCGGTCGTTCCCGACCGTCTGCCCTCCTAACCGTCCTCTCATCGGTCACTCAGTCGAGGCGCCAGGCCCGCGTACTACATACATGAGTGGCAGCCGTGCGCCTCCCTCTTGGCGGCCAGACCGACTTTGTAAGAAGGGCGCACAGTGCTAGACACAAGCAGTTTGCCTCACGAATACGCTGCCGTCTAATATCGCCGCTACCATGCAAGAAGAAGAGCGCCACTGGCGCCTGATCGGCAGTCAGGAGAAGGTGCTGACTTGGCTCTACCCAGTAGTCCCGATTCGCAGGTCGGCGGCCAACTGCGGCTCCTACTTCCACGCGGAGGAGGCGGCGACGCGGCCCTCGCTCATCGTCGTCGACGGCGGCAGCGACACCACGCCGTCGCCCTCGAACAGTGGAGACTCCGTCGGCGGATTGGCAGCGCCGCCGCACACTGCCAGCCTGGCGGGAGCGCAGCCGCCCCAACCCACGGGCACGCCTTCTCTTGCCGGTGAGAGCACGGAGTACTCGCATTGCGACTACACCACAATGTACATACAAATATGTACCTACATATATTTCTCCACCAGAATGTACATATAGTGCTGAAAATACTGCACTAAAAGTCTTGCTAACCATTACTATGATCTGTATATTATGTCTAGTCTAACTTTAGAGTTTCCTAAAATAGTTCAATCTGGAAAACGAATTTAACTATATATTTTCTTCTAATTTCAACATTAAACCGAAATTTTCCAGATTCAAGCAGTTCCCACGCGCAAATCTGTCACTACGCGTTCTGTAAACCACACTGCACATGTAGATTAACAATCACTGGTAGACTGAATGTTCAAAACCGCGCAAGCTTTTGTGGAACCTCAACAAGCAGTTTTGAAGGCGTAGCAGTGTTGCGTCCCAATTGCAGACACCGTTACCAAGCTGGGCTCCATCACGGGAAACGCCGGTGGGTATGGCGGCGGCGACTATCTCAAGAGTTTCGACTACCGATCCTGGTCGACGGCCGCCGGTCGCTACCCCTTCGACGAGACGCTGCTGCGATCGACTGCCGCCGATTCGGTGTCGCTGCCGCAGCCGGCCGGCGCCCTTTTGCCCACCATTAGCCACACCATGAGCGCGGCAGCAGCTAGCGAAGGATATCCTAATGGTGGGAATGGAACATCTGAGAGTGAGTAGGTGGAGCACTGGCTGCTTGAGAACGATGATAGGTAAATATACCCTCTGGAAGGACTCGTATCGACAAACCGCTCGCCTTGCGAGCAACCATTTACAAAAGCTGAAGCCAAGCTTCTTGCGTTCAACGGTTGTTACCGTTTCCAGATCCGAAGTCGCTGCCCGGCGCGCTGTCGTCGTCGGCGTCGTCTTCGGCGGCGGCCGCTGCCGCCGCAGCGGCGAACTACGCCTCAACCGCTGCATACAACAGTTCCGAAGCGGCGCAGTACCCTTCTCCACTGGTCTACTCGGCCGGAGCTCAGCAGGCGGCGTCCCTGTACGGGTCGGCCGCCGGCTACGCCGCTGCCACCAATCAGAACTACACGCGAGCGCTGAAGTACGGCGCCCTCAATCCATACCCTGCGCACCCGTCGGCTTACTACGGTAAGCGACCAATGGGAAAAACTGCCGCATAGAATTAAAGGCCAAAGTTAAACCAAATTGAAAAACAGACCAACTTAATAGAATGGACGACTTGAATTCGAATCGAATCGACTTAAATCGAATCAAACTAAATTAAATCAAGTTAAATTAAGTTAAAAAAATTAAATTAAATCAAATCAAAGTAAAATAAAAAACTAAATTAAAGTAAATTAAACTAAATTAAATTAAATATAAATTAAATAATATTGTTCTAAATTAAATTAAATTGTATTAAATTAAATTAAAATAAAATAAAATAAAATAAAATAAAATAAAATAAAGTAAAATAAAATATGATAAAACTAAACTAAATTAAATTGTTTTAAATTAAATTAGACTAGATTAAATTAAATTATATTATATCCAATTAAATTAAGTTAAATTAGAGCAAATAAAGTCAAATCAAGTTAAATTAAAACATATTATATTAAATTTTTATTGAGTTAAATAAATTTCAAGTAAATTAAGACAAATTAAATTAAAGCAAGTCAAATTAAATTAAGTTTAGTTAGTTAATTTAACTCAAAATGTTACCGACAGTGGAATGTTTCTGCAACAGGGGCCGCGGGATACGGCGGCGCTCCACTCGATTACAACAGCTACGCCTCTGCCGTCTATCAATCTCCGATGCCGATGGGCTACTACGGCGGCGCTGGTACAGCAAGCGCCGCTTCCCCCTACCTGGCCGCTTCCTCCTACGGCGCCCACTCGGTGCCATCGGCGTCGTCATCGTCTTCTACCGCAGCGACTTACCACCTCGGACAGCCGTCGACGTCGCAGCAACAGGTAGAAGGATGGACAATGGATTCTTGCGGTTCTATCTGCCAAATTTCCACACGAAGCAGCTCCAGGGCTCTACCAGCTCGCTGGCGCAGGCGCTGGCCGCCGCGGCCGCCGTCGCTGCCGACCACAAGACGAACTTCGGCCTGGCGCCGCCCCTGTCGCTGGCAGAGGTCTCGCCCTTCCACAAGCCTGAGAAGAAACGTGAGCGCCACTGAGCTACACACACATTCCTATTTGCAAGCGCAACTAGACTAGCTTTCACCAGAAACTGGAATATCCCATTCTAGCCAAGTCTAAGAAGCGCAAGGCGCAGCAGCAGTCGCAGGCCAGTCCCAGTCCCGAGAAGCAGTTCGAGCGCGTCTTCGTCTGGGAGATGGAGGACTGCGTCGTTCTCGGCGCCACTCTCGAGCACGGCGTCTTCGCCGCCGCCCACAACAAGGTCAGGGTCGACACTGCGCTATTTTCGTAACCAAAACTTTGTACAGAAGTTGTGGTATACCGATCCGGACGACGTCAAATAGATGATAGCAAGCGTCGTGTCCGTTGTTTCAGGACGCGCGCAGCTGCGCCCTGCTTCAGCAGGTCCGCTACCGATTGGAGCAGTTTGTGAGCAGTGTAGCGGAGCAGCACTTCTTCGCGGCGGAACTAGCTGTGAGTTGCTAATAGTGAGACAAGCTTGCATCACGGAGACAGGTTACATGCATCGGTCCGTTATGTCGATTCAGGACTGCGATCAGATCCATGTCGACGACGTCGCCATAGAGGAACAGCCACAGCAAGACTTGAGGTGAGTCTATCGATAAACACAAATGTCCAAGAATAACAATGTTGCTCTCCAAAACCGTTGGAGACACCAATCAATGCAGCCCCACATTGTTCAGTTCAAACGTCCCTTCCTTCGGAAGCTTCTCCGGCGCTCCTGCCGCACCTGCCGATGCAGCCTTTGGCTTCCAAGCGTCAGCGCAGTCCGTGCAGCAGCCCATCTGTCTGCCGCCCTCTGGGACGCCTGCCAGCGCCAGTGGCATCCGAGGTGTCGATTGGATGCGCAAGCTGGCCTTCCGCTACAAGCGAATCAAGGAGCTTTACAATCGGTAAGCCAGTTGCTGTCTCTTGGAATGGTTTGCAGTCCACAATTGTTCTAGGTACAAATCGAATCCGGCCGACCTGCTCTCTGAGGGCGGCTCTACAGGAACGGTATTCACCAAGGCGGACTACGAGCAGCTCCGTCGCGACTTCGACCTCTGCACCGACGAGTGGAGCGGCCTGGTCGGCCGCTGCTTCATCGAGGGCGCCTCCAAGTAAGCGCGGAGAACAGACAGCGACGCTTTCTCCTTCTGTTGTCGCCGCAGATCTCAAACTTCTCGTTCAACAGGCCGAAGTACGCCAACGTCGTCGTCACCAATCAGCCGCTGGTGCAGACGCTGGCCCGCCTGCTGGTCTACGGACTGGCGGAGGCCGTGCCCATCGAGAACGTCTACAGCGCCGTCAAGATCAGCCGCGAGCAGTGCTTCGACCGAATACAGAACCGGTTCGGCAAGAAGCACTGCACATTCGTCGCCGTCGGCGCCGGCCCGGAACACCAGATGGTGGCCAAACAAGTGAGTTCCGCAAGGACGCTCAAACATACATGCGTTTTGCGTTGTCATCCAAACCTTGTACTTTCTTTTACCTTTCAGTTGTCGATTCCGTTCTGGCGATTGGGAAACCTCTTCCATCTCGACACACTCCACTACGCCCTAAAGGAGCATTTGTAGCCTTCGCGCTCGCCTGTTGTGCAGTTCGCGTCTCGATATTTAGCGCTAGCTCCAGCGGCAAGTGACCTGTGATCCGAACCCCGCCTAGCCTAGCCAGAGCGACCAGTTGACCGATACTCTGCGTCTCTTGTTCTCATGTCTGTCTACTTACGGTACGTACCTAAACTGTGCCTAGTACGCTTTCTCCGATCGATTAGCCTCGACATTTGTCGCCGTGCGTTCTGCGAAATCTCAAACTTTGGCGCGCACATCAGTTGCGTGGAGCGAAGATCACACATCACACTTGTTGCCCTTCAACACACGTGTGCTAGTGTTGACCTTCAGACATGCAGACCAAGCATGCGGTGCTGCTGCCGTTGCAGATCGCAGATGCAGAGCTGCAGATCGACGGCTCCTTCTGCCCCCTTCCAACTGCGGCAGCTTCTCACCCCGATGGCCAACTACCTGGGAACTGGACGCCGCCTTCGTTGGATACGCCGGCGTCGTCCCGGGTAGCACCCCTTCCTTTTCTACAGTAGTCAGTCTGCACTGAGGGACGTTGCACTAGATTACTTACTTCCCTATGACGCTCTTGCCTTATCTCGTCGCCCCGGCGGGCACCAGCGGGCGCGAGCGAACGCACTGCAGTCTACCCGTGTCTTTCTGTGTCTTGGTACTCTATAGGCAACAATTGTTCGTTTGTAAAAACGTTGCTTGAAAGAGGGATATTCTTGCTCTAAAAGCCAAATCGCGGGCGAAATCAATATTGCTATGCAATACCCTCTTGCGAAGCGGAGCATGCGGGCGATGAACTCTCGCACTCTCTGAAGAAAAAACGCAACTCTTTGCAAAGTCAGTCAGAATACAAACTCAACTTTTTAATACCGGAGCTTGTTCTATACTTTTTTCCACTCAATCGACACCTTCCTATATACACGGAGCTCGCATGCCACAATCGAACTGTGTTTCACTTTTTGCCAGCTTTTGCCACTCTTCCTTTCTTTCTTCGCTTCGACGTCTGCGGCGGCGCGTGGCTTGTCGCCGTACACGACGATTCCTGTGCCGTCGTCGTCGTCTCCTTCTTCTTCGCCATCGCTGTCGGCTCCGCCCCCTTTCTTCCGTGGCTGGGACTGGCGGCGCCTGAAATGGAAACGAGCCCTTTTCTTGTGATATTTTCAACAAGCAGGCCGGCAGAGAATGGGCGAAGCACCGTACCACCGCCTTCTGCCCCCCTCCCCCCCCCCCCCCCCGATCAGTACGTTCACCCCACCCCTCAGCAATCCCTCTCTAACACCCTCTCTCTCTAACAGTTCACACCTTTGGCGGGGCGTTTGGAGCGCCGTCTCGTTCTTGCGTACTGCCGGACCGACTCGTCGAACGTCGGTCTTTGTCGGGCGACGAAGAGTTGTTCCTCGGCTTCCGTGTCGGTGGCCGTTGGCGCCGACCTGTCGCTGAATCGCGCCTTCAAGAAAGCGGCATCGTTATAGCATCTTCGCAGGAGCAAGCGATCGTCTCTCGAGTCAAGCTTGAGGACTTCCCTGAAACAAGCATTCGTCTGACTACGCAGTGTGGCTGATGTGTTTCCGTCGTTTCAAACTCACTCATCGGACAGGTCCCTCAAGAGTTGCTTCTCCTCTGCGCTCTTGGCCGCTTTGATCTTCTCGAGAAACACAGCTGGGTACATCATCCAGTAGCGGGGGTTATTTTGCAAGAACTCTGATTCTGATCTCGCCTCCATCGTAAAGCCTCTGGTCGTCGGTCGAGCTCTTGCTTATTGACGCGGCGACGGCTCGTCCTCCTGTGCTGCTGCCGCCACCTGAATGGGAGTCGGCCGAGCAATCACTGCACTTGGCACTGGGAGCATCGCAGACCACAAACAACCCCTACCCTTCTTCTTCCTCTGAGCCTCGTCCTCTTTCCCGTCGGTGACTCTCTTCCTCTGGAGCCGCCTCTTGATCGCGAAGTCTAGGCGCTTCTTTAGGGCGTCTTCTGCTTCCTCCTCCGTGCTACAAAGAAGGACGGTTGTTTGATACTATGGGCAGCTCTAGCAGCACTGAAGCCAACAAGGGAGGTTGTCACCCAAACGTTGTCGCGATGGACGGAGGAGCTTGTTGGCGCCTCGGCCGTCTCGGGCGGCGCCGGCGCCGGCGGTTGTCGTCGGCGCTGTAGTTGGATTCGGTGACGAATCCGACACGAGCGCTTGCTTCTTCTTGTCTTCAGTCGGTTTGCTGGGCCGCTGCTTCTGCTTCTTCGCTTCCTCGTCGTCGCTCTTCTCCTTCCGCTTCTTCCTCTCTGGCTTGTCCTCCTTCGTCTTCTTCTTGTCGTCCTTCGCTGGGCCGGCTGTGTTTCCTCGCCAGATGCTGCGGATCTTCCGTGGAAGCCATGTGACGACTGCCAGAAAGACTTCAAGGAAATTCGCCATTTTCGACTCGTTTTTTAGAGAGTTTCGTAGATTGACTTCCTGTTGAACTGCTCATAACCTGTTTATATATCGTTACTTTCCGCCTCTGCTATGCGCGTCCTCCCTTCCATTGCTTTGCACTATGGACTGGGTAGTCTGTCTGTGTCAACCTCAACGGCAGTTATGCAGCCGTGTCCCGGACATGATTCATTCATTGTGTTTTGCATACTTCGGCCATCCGAGATGGAAAGGAAGCAGACTTCTGCGACGACACTCTGGTTCAACAGACGAGAGGAGTGACGCCTCGCGGCTCTGTCAGTGTCACTCAATGTCAGTCAGAATACAAACTCAACTTTTCAATACCGGAGCTTGTTAGTGTATTTTTGGCCGTTCTAAAAAGCTGTAAGTACTGATGACATAAGTGGTCATCTGCTTCACACTTGGAACACATTACTCTTTCTGCCTTTGGGCACTTTCACATGAAATGTAGGGTTGATTTGAACTTCTGCATTTAGAGGTCGATTCCAAGGAACATTTTTGTCGAATTCTGGTAGGAAGGCGCAGGAGGGAGGGAACAAACCAGCTCAGGCCGCTGCACTACTCAAATGCCGAGGCGTCGGTGCAACGTCGTATGGCACCATCGAAACCAAGGTGTTGCCAGGCATCTCGCAGCAGCTTCGGCTTCTAGTTATTTCAAATTCGAAGTTGAATATTGAAGAATGATTGGACAAATCAGAACGGACGCATACCAAAATGCGAGCTCCTGGCAGGGTGCCTTCTAGACTTCTCGCTGGTTGGTCGAAAATCGAAAGAGGCCCAGCGGGCGACTTCAATCGTCGTCGGTGATTGGACGGTTTGACATGAAGCGTTTCAAATTATGAGTTGTCATCGGTTACAGTGAACGAAGCCAATTGAAATTCGCTAGACTCGGCTGCAATCAACATCGTTCAGATAGACATTTGATCCGTCTTAAACCAGACAACTACTTCATTATTCCACAAATTCTGTGGTATGTCATGTTGTGTTCTAATGAGTGCGAATTTCTAAACGCAAAGCACTTCTTCGTTGCTCCCCAGTTAGACACATCAATGGGTTCTGTCACACTACTACTGTACCTAGCCACTCAGAGTGTCAAACAAAACTACACAAAGCGGCGCTACACGTCAGGCTCTTACAGCGGTCAGAGCGAGTATTCTGCACCATACTACGTTACAGTAACGAAGCCACGGGTAGTCGCTGTCGTCGTCGCTGCTATAATTGACCCCCTCCACGTCTTGGTCCCTTCTCTCGATGGCGGCCATCAGATTCCTGAACTCGTCGAAGTCGAGATGGCCGTCCTTGTTGGCGTTGGCCTCTTGGAACTCCCGCCAGATTCGCATGTCGCAGCCGCCCAACACCTGAATCGGACTTGCTGCGCTGCTCTGCGCTTGGAGTTGGACTGAGCTATTGCTATTGAACGGGGGAGGAGGAGTGGGGGAAGCAAAGGGCGGGGGGGGGGGGTGGAGAGGGAAAGAAGGGGGAGGGGGTATACTCTATGGCACTGTACGGTACCTTGTCAAGCGCAAATGTCGCGTGCGTCCAATTGGGCAGCCAGCGCTTAGTCGATATTTGTATTCTAACACGAGGCACGCTGCGAATTGTACCTATGTGTATCTTCAGAGCGAATCGATCGCTCTGTTGTGCGCTCCCGCGGTTCCTTGGCGTCTCTGGTTTCAGTTTCAGCTCTGCAGGTCGGATCTCCAAAGTCCGCCCGGTTCTGACCGTCGTCGTCGCCTCCTTCGTCGGCGCCCTTCTGCTGGTGACGCTGCTCGTGGCCGCCGTCCAGCGCGTCGTCGTCGCCTTCTGCAGAAAGCCCAAAGGGCGCTGCTCCTCCAAGAGGGCCCGCCAACTGTCGCCGACCAATCACGACGGCCGGCGGCGGCGACTGCGCCTCCTGTGGCCAGACTCGACTTGTCCGGTTGGAAGACATGCGTGAATGGATCGAAACTGATGTACATAACTAGACCTCAACTCGAGTGGTGTAATCTCCAGCAGGCTGCTGCAACGCTCTCGCAAGGAAGGGAACAACGACAACGAAAGCAAGCAAGCTACGTAACGTCAAAATCCGCGCTACCTTAGTTCTAGCTGAGTGCGTCTTACTGGACTGACTGGTGGTGAGCCGTTTCTGTACTCGTTTGAATTTTGAGATTTGTGACACGTGAATTACGTGATTCGCAATTGATCGATTCGTAATTCGAACTCGTCTAGATAAAGTGGTATGCATGGTCAGGATGCGCATTACTGTATTCTTGGAACAGTGGTCAAACAAACACGAAACGTTCATCACTGGAAACGGTATTATGGAAGAGGCACTAAGGGAGCGAGTTTTCGACGCGCTCGCCTGACTGGCCATTGGCTGCCGCCTCCTTCTCTCGAGCCTGATTCGCGTAGCGCTGAAACAGCCGAAGCTCAATGGAGCTGCTACATATGTACAATCTACAAACCGCGATTGGTTTGCTATGCGTACCTACATATGTACGTCCGTCAAACCCACTTCGTCGAGTTACAGTTCACTGAAATACCGCACTCATTTATATACGCGCGCAACTATACCCGATCTCAAATTTGGAGGAGTCTACCTGCTTCTCGCGTTGGTCGAGCAGGCGGTAGCGCTTGTTGGCGAACGCGTGCAGGTCCTCGTGGGCGACGCCCTGCTCCATGGCGTCCGCTACAATGCGCTCCTGGTTCTCCTCGAACCACAGCTGGAAGGCCTCCCCCGCCGCCGACCGCGCCTTCTTCGGCTGGCGCTTCTGCTGCTGCTCCTTCTCTTTGGGAAGAGACGCGAAGGGCAGCAGACCCTGCTTCTGGAAGCGCGAAGCGATCGTTGTTAGGGTACGCACAGACTTACTTCCTGTCAAAGACGCAACGCAGTCCCCACCCCCGTCGCGGCCGTCTTGGACGCGCCGGCAGCGCTTCGTTTCGCCGCCGTCGGCGCCTTGGAGAGCTTGTCAAAGACCGACGTCGCATCATGAGAATCGTTGCCCACCGACGAGCCAGCGAACGATGCGTCGGTTGCGAAGGTGTCGTTGGCGCCTGGCGCCTTTCGCTGAACCATAAACATGCAGTACAGGGACAGTTGTGGCAACGCCAGGGAATCGCTCGTGTGTCATTCCACCTTGAATGGGTTGTTCGGAGTGGCCAGCAGGGGCGTGAGGGGAATTCTACCGCTGTCGGCTGGGGATGACGCCGGCTGCAGAACCGCCGCGCGAACCGCCTTGACCGGCGGCGGCCGTATGGACTGCGTCGTCGCCGTCGCGCCTTCTCTGAGAAACGGACACCAATATTGAGATGCAAGTCTACTACACCTCAGTGAGCAAGCACGACAGCGCACCCGTCCCCATGGAAGTTCTCGTCTGCGCGGTGGCGCTTTCTCCCTTCCTCTGCCAGCGCAGCCGTCTCTTCCTCCGCGTCTCGCCGTCTCTCTTCGCGGGCCGCCTTCTCTCTGGCGACATCGCCCAGACGATTCGCCAGACCCATTCTCCCGACCTTGCTCGAGTAGGTGATTAGGCCCTGTGGAATTCGACTCGAATTACCGTAAATACTCTAATAATACCCCTCCCCACTAATAAGCCCAACCCATCCAATAGTACCTACTATTGGATGGAAATTTGGACTAGTTAGCCCCGCCTCCAATAGTAACCCCCCCCCCCCCCCCCCCACCGCTTGCACCAAACTCGTCGTTTGTGTACTATACGGTATACTGCATGCATGAATACTGTATTACAGTATTGGCACAGTTGTGTAGCAAATGTCTTCAGTAGGGTACTAGCTGCACATTTGGTGACTGGAAGAAGGGTCGGATTATAAACACCCCGCCCCTCGAAAGCCCCCGCGCTCCGCTAGTACCCACTTCTACCAGGAGGTTGAAAAGAATAAGCCCTCCGGGAGGCTTATTAGAGTATCAACGGTACAGTTGCTTTCAAGAAGTATACCTACAATCGCAGAGCATACTGTACCTGTACTGCCACGGCGGACGGCAGGAGGGCGGCGGCGTCCAGAGCGCGGTCCTCGCAGTCGGCCTTGGCGCAGAGGGCGAACAGCTTCCCCACACGCCCCATACGCTCCTTCGCCAACTGAGCCTGAAAACGATGGATCGGTCGATGGAAGAAGGCGCAACGACGACTTCACACTTCCACCAGCGACAGAACCTCGTCGTCGGTAGAAGCGCGCTGTTGGCGCAGGCGGACGAACTGCAGCTGCTCCTCCAAGCTACCCTTCTCCGAGAGCTGAAAGAATATAGACAAGTCGACTGCGCAACGCAGCAGCGCATTGAAAATCGGCCGCATTTCAGTGCAATTCATCAGTCCCGCACTGTCGGTGGACCGAACGAGTCTCACCACTCACACAAATAAACACAATCTACCTCCAGGCACTAACCCTGTCGCAAAGGGCCGAGTTCCAAGGTAGGATAGACAGGGCCGGCCTGGGAACGAAGGCGGGGTACCGATCGCCTTTGCACAGCACGGCGCGCACTTGAGGCGGATTCTCGTTGACGCCGACAAGCCATGTCCTACATAGAGGTAAATAGATTGCTGGTGACTGTTATACTGATAGATAGGTTACTGTACTCTGTAGACACAATGGATGGGAGTAGTGAACGACGACGACCTATCGCTGCTGTTCTGGCGCTCGAGACGCGAGTCGAAGATGGGCACCCAGTTGCAGAGAGTCGCTGAGTCGAGAAGGCGAACCACGCCTGCAGTAAACATACAAACGTTACGGAACCAAGAAATCTTGAGATAGTATGTAGGTGCTTTGAGCAATGTTTGCAAAAAACCAAAGACAGCACGAATATTGGCTGAAGGAGAACGTGAGCAGTCGAATTGGAGCAACCCATTTAGGAGCGCACATCGCCGGAACGCAGCAGCTTCTCACTAGGGAAACGAAGCGCGCACACCTGTCGAGTCCTGGGCGCAGAGGCCGAGCGCCTCTGTGAAGCCCAGCCACTCGAGCCGACTTCTGGGGCTGAGCGCCACAGCGACGTCGATCGCCCGATAATGCGCCGCAGTAGATCCCGGATCGCTTCTGCCCGTCAGCTCGTCCACTCGGCGGTAAAGAGCCACTCTGACGTTGTAGGAAGCGCCGCCGTCGCCGTCATCGTCGTCGTCGTCTTCGCTGGGGTCGAACAGCAGGGAGGACACGTAGGCGACGGCCAGACTGCCGCCTCTCGCTGCCATCGTTAGCACCCGGCCTGAAAGTGGGAGACGGTAAACAGCCGTCATTTCCTACAGTCTCGATAAACACACAGTTGTTGTTACAACAACAACTGCAGTCGACACTGGCGCCCAACAATTCCGCTGGGTTCTCGTCTTTGGACAACTACGGTAACCACACTCCTCCACAGTATTCACCAGGACAGGTCCAGCAGGCACACTGGAGCCCGAAGTCAGTGAAGAGTCGAATCAGACGCTTGCTACTAGCGGCTACGACGAAGTGCTCGCCGGCGGCCACGCACACCAGATGCTCCCCTGAACGCGTCCACAAGACTGCGCACAGTACTTAGAGTGCGAGCTACATATGGCGTAGTGCTTCCTTCGCCCACCCTCGGGCAAGTCCGCCGTCCACTCGCGCGACGACGGGTCGTGGGAAGCGTAGCAGCGCACCATCAGACGACTGCAACATACAGAATGAGACAGGGAGGGAAGTGACTGGGCTGTCGACATGGGTACATAACTGGCATTTGGCTTTACCCCACACTAAAAATATGACCAACTTCAACAGACCAAATGACATTACACAACCACAACACGCGTCCCAGACCTTAGATTCCACTTCATCAAAGATCGCTCCCTCATTCTGCTTCATCATTCGCACTACCCTCATTCGCATTCATCATTCTGCTTCCCTCATTCGCACTACCTATGCTACCTCACGTACCTCGGGGCGTCGTGCAGCGCCCTGGCGCCCAGCACCAAGGTTCTCTCGCCCAGGTCGGCCACACTGTAGTCGGACACGCTGTTCTCCAGACTGACGCGCGCGTGCACCGTCGCGTCGTGCCACTCGACCTGCAGTGAAGCTACCTGCTACTTTTTTGGGCGCGCCAGGAAGCCAGAAGTAGTAGAAGCGCACCTCGATCGACTGCTCGTCCTCGCGATTGTACTGGCGCACGACGCCCACCGAGTTCCACTTCTGCAACGGATAACGTCTGTGCGCAGCCAGCAAATGACGATGCTACGGTCGTGTTGATTCATCTGTTTCGTAGGCAAAACAACAGAGTGGGACGCAACGCCCAGACGACGCACCATGTATCGCTCGGGCAGATTGGCCGGCGTCGCCGAACTGACGAAGGGCGCCGGCGGCCTCGGTGGCTTCCAAACGGGCGCCGACTGCAGAATCGTCGGCCGCTGCTGCTCTCCCATCCAGCCGGCTTCCCCACCAATGGGAATTGCGTCTTCGGCTTCCATCCCGGCGTCGAGCTCGTAGCGTCGCTTCAGAGCGCCGATGTCGAACATGTCTGCGCAAGTGGAAGAGCGCGCAATTCAAACAAGTACTCTCTCATCGAAGATTACATCGAGGTTCCCCCACCTCTTGACCCGTCGTCGTCCAGAGGCAGCGGCGCGCCGCGACGCTTCTCCAGACCACTCGTCTCCGGAAGATCGCTGGTCGCGTTTAATAGAACTGCCACTTGGCCCTGCAGTGAGAAGACAAACATGATAGTCACAACACAAATGTTGCGCAATCATATCTGCCTCACACCCCCCCCCCCCCCGCCGAATACGATTCGCGCAACGCATACTACCGTATCACATAGGCGCACGGGAGCACAAGGTAGACAGCCCCTGCAGTATACGGTAAGTACGAAGCGCACCTTGGTGTCGGCGACGACCAATCGGGCAGGATTCGTCGGATGCCAGATGAGGGAGCAGAGGGTTCCCAAGCCGTGTTCCCGGCCGACAGAGAGGAGCTTCAACTGGCGACCGGAGCGGAAGTCGAAGAGAGCCACTTGGGAAGACTTGAGAGTGGTCGCCGCCAAGAATCGCTCCCCTTCCGACGACAACTGCATCGCGTTGAAATGGTCCTGAAACGCACTGTGCAGTCACATTCATGTGGACAGTGGTTGCATTCGCATCGCGCGTTTGAGACAGTCGCTTTGATCAGCGCGCGATTCAACAAGAGCCGACTTGCGCATCTCGCTCTGTCGTTGACTTCAAGCTGCGCGCCTTCTCGAACTTCTTCGCTCTGCTGTAGACGGCGATCTCGTGCGGAAGACAGGCCACCAGCTCGTCTCCACTCGTCGACCAGCAGACGGGAAAGCGCGACCTCTCATCGCTAAATATACGACGGTGACGACAGACGAAGCTTCTTTCGTTCGTAGGAAGCTCCTCTGCTCGTACACACGTACGTAGGCGCGCACCTGACGTCGTTGCAACTCGGCAGCACCTTCATGTCGGCCGCCAGCGGCGACTCCTCGCCGCCGTCAGCATCGCGCAGCTTCCACACTTTGACGGTGCCGTCGCAACTCGACGACGCCTAACAGTGCGCAATCGGCGTCGATTGAAGAAGCCCACCACTCCACACACAAAACGGAAGCTTCCTCTCACCAAGAACTCTCCACTGGGATCCAAAGCGACGCTCAGCACGGGCGCCTGGTGCTCGAACTTGCGGTAGTCGGAAGAGCCGTCGGTCGACGTGTACTTGATCACGCAATCACTGAATTATCGGTTCGGATTGCGTTAGTTTGCGCCGTCAGCGGTGCGCCAACAAGTCTAAGGTCGTTGGCGCACGCACGTGGATCCCGCGGCCAAATGACTGCCGGAAGGCGAGACGTCGACGCATGTGACCGGCAGCAGGAAGCGACACACCATCGAGCCGGCCGAGCAGCTCGGGTACTCGAAGCGCTGCACCGCGTGCTTGGTGCCGTTCGCCGAAGTCACGCCCAGGTAGATGCTGTCGCCCTGGAAAGAAGAGCAGAAGCAGTCCCACGCGCAATCGATACTTGCGCGCTTTCTTCCGACTCACATTCCAAAGAAGGGCCGTGAGGCATTCGCCGCAGCGACTGTCGACCGGCTCCTCGGAGAACTCGTCGCCGTCGGCTTCGTCTTCCCGTTTCTTGGCCGCGGCCGGCCATATGCGCAGGTCGCCTTCGCTTCCCGCGCTGATGAACGACTCGCCCTTCTCCACCGAAGTCTGGAAAAATAACGTAGAGCCGACAATTAGGCCCGGACTAAGTTTCTCTACTTTCCTCGAAGATAGACGCAGAGAAGCGGCGCCTAACCACAACCTCGAGTTGTGGGGAAGGCGTTCGGGCAAGTCGGTGGAACGGATCTCCATCTTGTCGGCGAACGCCGCTGCCTGCGAGGCGGCCTTCAACGACCTTCACAGGGCCCTGAACCCAAAGATCAACACGCGTCAGGGTGCTTTGTTGCGTTGGTATCGTCCGCAGTCTTTGCGCATAGAAATGTGTCGCGTGTTTGTAGGAGAGGCGTGGCGCCAAGCGGTCGCCGAAATCGCCGACGCCAAGCAGGCGAAGGACATCCTCGGCCCCCTGAATCCCGAGCACCCCATCTTCAAGGAGAAGTATCCCCTGAAGCCGCCCAATGGTCCCAAGAAGAAGAAGAAGAAAGGGCGCAAGGCCGCTGAGGCGGCGAAGATGAAGAAGTTCGGTTTCGACGACGCGGCGCCGCAGTCGGCCGGAACGGCGGCGCCTCAAACGAATGGTACCACCGCCAAGGCTTCTGCCTGCGCCGGCCAGGCGACGTGAGTTCCATTCTCGTCTCCTGTTGTACGGCCTGCTTTCTTCGCCCCTCTTCGCCGCATGAAAATCATCGTGCCACAAATCTCACGTAGGTGGTAATTTGACGCCGTTCTCTTCGCACTCCACCTGGCACCGTCATCTTTGCCGCCACACCGCCTTTCATTGAATTGCCTTCCCCCCTCCCCCTCCCCCAAGTGAAAGTGCTCTTTACAGGGTCTCGTTTCGACCACTGCCCCCCCCCCTCGATTACAGACGGTAAAGATTTGCAGCGTCGCCGACGTGACGCCTGCCTCGCCGGCCGTTCCTCTCGCGCTCTGCCAATCTTCCAAGCCGCCACCCACACATACGTCCCCTTCCTCTGTCGTGGCCGACAACGGCGACTCCGACGACGGCGACTTCCGAGTGCCCGGCCAGTCTCCCGCCTGGGTGCCCGTCCAGTCGAAGAAGGCGAAGAAGTTGTCCGCGCCTTCCCTCGCTCCGTCGGTAGCGGCAGCTTCAGGGGGTGGCACGGTCGTTCTGCAAGTCACGTCTGCTCCGACCAAGACCGCGTCCCAGGGCCCACCGCGCGCCATGGGACCCGTTTTGCCTAAGCCCGCCTCCGGCGCCGGGGGGCCGACCGGCAGACCGCCCATCGGCGGCCAGAAAGCCGCTTCGCAGCCGTCCAAGTACACCGGGCCGGCGGTTCTCTCGGCGAAGGGTGTGCCGCAGGCCACGTCGGCCATCCTGCGCCATGTGTTGGCGCAGTCGCCTCCTCCCACCATTCACGTCTCTGCTGACCACCCGCTGGTCAACGGGCGTCCCTACGAGCCCCCGCTTCCTCTGCAGATGGTCAACACCACGCCGGCGTAGGCCAATGATCTTGCAGTGCATTTTCAGAGCAATCGGTAACGCAATAGGAAGTGTTTGATTACTCGCAGGATTTCGAATCCCGACCAGAACTGCTTCGCCGTTTCTGTTTGGCACTGCTTGACGACCAGTGTCGGCTTCTTGCGAGGGATGGGGTACATCAACGCGCAATGGCACCGCGTGGGGGACATACTGAAGAAGGACGCAATCCCCTTGTACAGGTGCGCTAATGGCCGGCCGCCAATGCTTTCGTGGCTTGCTTGGCAGCGTTGAAGTGGACACGGTAGCCGTCAGAATGGATTGCCGATTTAGTGTTCTTGGCCTGTGCTTTCAGGACGCTGCTGCGCAACCTCGCCTTCTACGGCGACACCGACGCCGAGGTCGACCCTGACGTCAGAGGCCGGGCCATGACGGAGCTTCGCCACGCTGTATCCGATTCGGCCTTCCGGAAGGGACAGCACGTGCGTTCTTGCTGCTCAGTGAAGCTATAGTCAGCAGCCGGTTCCCCCCCCCCCCCCCCCACCCCCCTCCCCTCCATATTTGTAGCCGCCCCACCGCACCTGTTCTCCTTGCCTGCGTTACACAAGGGGGGGGGGGGTGTCACTTTGGCCGTGAGACAATCCCGCCCCCCCCCCCCTCCACGTGTGCTGCTGTACGGTCTTGTCAGGGACCTACTGTTCCAATTCACGGCCACCCAGGGGGGGGGGGGGGGGGTTGGGTGGCACACCCGTATCCTGCCCCCCCCCCCAACCCAGGGCCGCCCATCCCTTTTTGCAAGTGTGATTGGGGGGGGGGGGCTGGTGAGTAAAGACTTGATGGTTTGAAATGTTGACGCTTGCCCTCACACTTCAGGACGCCGTGGACTTCATGCGCTGCCTCCTGCGAGACATGGACGACGGGTTCAAGAATCAGAAGGAGCACAACTTCGTCCGCCAGTGCTTCAATCACGTCGTCAAGACCACCGCTGAGTGCACAGCGTGCGTTGTGTCTTTTTGCCGCCTGGTTTCCACTCGTTTGACGTGTTTGGGGGCGCACTTCACATCGCCATTGCAGTCGTTAGTTGCGTGCCAATTACGCCAACAGTTGCCAATGCCTTCCAGGTGCGGCTTCCTCATGAGCGAGACGGTGGACACGGTGCGCGTCTTCTACCTCACCCCCACCAATCACGACGAGTGAGTTACAGTAACAACGTGTGCTGCTATGGCGACGACAACCTGAAGAAATCACGACCATTTGGTTGTAGGGTGGGTCTCACTACTCTGGAGACGCTGCTGGCCGAGTACTTTGGCGTGTTCCTGGAGCCCGCCGGCGCCGCCTGCAGTCGGTGCGGCATCGCCAGCAAGAGGCGTGTGGTGCGCAAGTGGCTCGTCCAGGCGCAGTGGGTTTCTCCTCTACCATTGACCCACACCGGGTCCTACGGTAATGCCCCATCGCCTTGCTGACATTAGTAAGTTTTGCAATCGTGTAGGGACCTCATCGTGTACGTCATGCGCTCCGTCGACCCCGTCACGATCCCGCTCATGCCCACCTTCATCGCCGACTTCTCCTACCTGCGAATGGACTCCGTCTTGTGAGTGTCAAGACCATGCGCGCCAAAGCACTTTTAGGAGAGCACATCACAAGTCCCATGTAATTGCCAATGGAACACGCGCTGCAACTTCAGTCCCTTGGTCCCCAAAGCCAACGAGCGGGTCTTCGAAGACGCCTCAGAACTGGCCGCGATGATGGTCGAGGCGGAGTCTTCCACAACCACGGTGGCGGTGCCCATACTTCACTCACCTTCCCATCTGTTCCACTGTGACAGTGTGCTTTGCAGGACCGCGCGGCCACTATGGAGGGCGCCGTTCGCTTGCCGCCGCCGGACTGGCACCACACTGCCACGCAGCGGCTGGGTGGCAGAGTGAGGAGGTTCATCTACGGCGACTCGACGGGTCGTCTGGTCCACCTGCCCAGCAGACACAACAAGAAGTGGAACCGCATCACTGTGGACCTCCGCGACGACGCGCTCGGCCTGCTTCGCGCTCTGTCCGTCATCTGCACCGGAAGCGAAGATGACTCGGGCGCGGTCCACTACTCGGTGTGTGCAGTAATTTGGAGGCGCAACGGCCGCAACACACAGTCGGTTCACCGACAAAGGAGCGACAGACAAAGGAGCGACAGACAGAGGAGCGACGACAAAGGAGCGACGCGACAAAGGAGCGACACGACAAAGGAGCGACGGACAAAGGAGCGACAACTCGAACTTTGTTTTGTCAGCCAGTTCTAATAGTTTCGGCGCTCAGAAATTGGTGCACTACACTGCGTCTGTTAGTTAATACAGTAATTGTGCTGTCTGATTTGCTGCAAATAAGAACTTTAACTTAATATGAAATATAAAAGTTTACTAAAATAATACGAAATTAATTGAAATTAGTTTTAATTAGACATGAAATTGAAAAAACGATACAATCTGTGGGCGCTGGACTCGTCCCACAGACGCGATATGTTGCAAAAGAAAGTTTGCGAGCGGCGAAATGTTCGAAATTAAAGTTCGTGGAACTTCTGTTTTGCAGCGAATCTGATACAGAATACGAGTGGGCACAGCGTGCGATGCTAATCGACAAGTTATGAGCGCCTAAAATAGTAGAACTGGCTGACAAAACCAAGTTTGAGCTGTCGCTCCTTTGTCCGTCGCTCCTTTGTCGTGTCGCTCCTTTGTCGCGTCGCTCCTTTGTCGTGTCGCTCCTTTGTCGCGTCGCTCCTTTGTCGTGTCGCTCCTTTGTCGCGTCGCTCCTTTGTCGTCGCTCCTCTGTCTGTCGCCCCTTTGTCCGTCGCTCCTCTGTCGGGATACCCACACAGTCATGTCAAGCGATTCTCAGCTCACCCGCTTCATCGCTGCCTCGAAAGACAACGGCGTGGTGGGATTCTCCCTCCATCCCGGCATGATGGAGAATTTCCGCCGAGAGCAGCGCGACCCACGATGTCCCCAGGCCCTGTGGATGCTGCCGGCGTTCGCGGCCATGGTGGAGGTCGACGTCCACCTGTTCGACGTTTCCAACGACGTCTACAACTACCTGCCCTTCCCCGGCGGCTCCCAGGATCGCCACTCGCGCCCCTCGGTTATGCTGGGCCGAGAGCAGGGCAACTACTTCGTGATTCTGCCCGAAGAGGTTAGTATACATGGAGCAGAAGCGGAACTGTTGCGCTCTACTGCACCGTGCACAAAGTTGACGACTACAATTGCCCGCCTGTCGCTTAGGAGCCCATCCAGCCTGCCAGTCCCCGTCAAGTGGTCCTTCCCACCGCCAATGGGCGTCCGCCCCGCCGAAAGGCTGACTTCGATGGCGTTGTGGACACTTCGCCCGTTTTCCAGGGCGCCACTCCCACCACGGAAGGTGGAGTGCCCAATGGTCGGCTATAGCCTACTGCGTCACCATATGTTCTGGCGCCTCAGCGTGCTTACTTGTAGCGCTGCGCCACATCCAAGAGGTGGTGCCCAACGAGGAAGTGACCATGCGCAAGGCGTGCGCGTCGGCCGTGCTCCCCGAGGTGGTGGGCGTCGCCCTCAGGCGTCTTCAGCGCCAGCTAAGCCTGCAAGTGGACCGACGCAACCTGAACCTGGTACGTCACAACTGCTGCTGCACGTTGTGTACCTATCGTACGGCTGTTCAGAAGACAAAAACTCCGTTTCTCCATCACCTAGGAGACCCAGAAGGGGGCCTGGGGCGTCGTCAACAAGGAAGGCGACGTCGTTGACCCCTCCGAGACGCCCCAAGGAGTCAAGGAAGCCAGGGAGCGCCAGGTGCAGAGTGGAGTTTTAGACAAACGGCAGGACGAGAAAGAGGTCGGCAATAACGTTGACCCTTCGCAGGCGGGCCGCCGGGCCACCCCATTCGCCGTTGTGCCGGAGAAGCCCACGCAGAAGGGAAAGTCGCCGTCGCGTGGCGACACCGCCGTCTACGCCCTGACGAACTCCGTTTACTACGACGGAACCGGTGACAAAGGTGACGCGTGCGATATTGCGCTGCGCACTACTGTAGAGTTAGTGTTGAGCAAGAAATGCGCCGCTTCTGCGCTTCAGGTCACTGGGCGGGCAATCGCATCAGCCCCATCACTATGGACGAGTGGTGGGACGCCGACGGGCCCAGGGCGCAGACCATTCGCCCTCACATCGCCGTCAATCGAATCACCTACTTGCCCACGTGGTTCTTCTACACGAAGGTCGAGGCCAGGCAGCTGGGCGGAGGCTCGGCGTCCGCCGGGGCGGCCGACACGGCCGATTCGTCTGCCAAGCGGCACAGCGTGTCTGGACAGGCCGCTCCGGGCCCGGCGAAGCCGGCCAACGCCTCGACGGCGCCCACCGACGCCTCTGGCGAGTCGCAGCGCGACGGCGCGAGCGACATGAAGTCGTCGGCCGCTGCCAGTCAGTTGGAAACGGAGCAGAAGGTCCCCGACGGCGACCAAGTGCCCTTCTTCGACGACGAAGACCACTCGCCCATTCGATTCGCCTTCTACTCGCTGTAGAAGCCGCCCCCTCCCTAAGCGTTAGAAGCGCCACCGTTCCCTCCGATCCAAATGAGCAACTGTTTTGCGCCAGTCCCCTTTGCTGTTGCGGCAACGTCTGGAGATAATTTGCTCGTTTTGTTTGTAAGCCCGGTCCGTTGATCCGGTTCTCGATGTTGATTCGTCGTTGCAGTTATTGTTAGTCGTTGGCGACCACCTGCGCATCCCGCCCACCGTGGATACGTAATCCAGCGATGCCGTAGTACAATTCTCGTGCGCTGTTTCTCGGTCACTACCATTTATACCGAAGGAATAATTTGTGTTGGAACCAGAGTGGGAAGGGTTTGCATTTGCGGCAGCCGCAAACAAATTGCTTGCAAAGTGTTGTCTTTTGCAAATTGTTCCGAACGCAGTGGCAATAACAGTCCCGACGAGGTTGTGTAGCAGGTGGAGTTTGCTGGACGCCGAAGAAATGCGCACAACTGGAGGACTGTAAGCAGATGGTGCAGCACAACCGCCCAGTTGCATGCACAGGGAAGCAGTTGAGTTGCAATGCGGTGATTTTCGCAGCGTCGCCGTTCGCGTGGACGGCCAGTCGCCGTCGCTTGTGCTTCCCGACGGCTTGGTCACTTCATTGCTGGGCATGCACTTCGGCCTGACTGGAAGTGGCGCTGAGGAGGAGTTCTGTAAGAACTTTGTTTCTCTGCAATGTCAAGCGGTTCGATGCGCACGTCAGCAACAGTCATGTAGGCCGCCTGGAGTACGTCTTTGCCACGAACCGGCTCAAGGTGCACAGCGTGAGCAAGCCCGTCTTCTTGAGGGGAATCGTCATTGAAGAGGCCGAGGTCGTCGCTCATTACCAGGGACTGACGCTGTGCGAAATAGTGAAGTATTGTAAGCATGCTAAGGTAGACTGACCTCTTCTATGCAGATTGCTGTTCGCGCGTACTTTACAGATCATTTGTCCTACAAGTCACGCATTTACAGGCAGTTGGTAGGCGAAGAAGTCGTCAGCTTCTTCCTATTGGACCCGGAGCAGTACCTGAGGGCCCTTATCGGGTGGGTGGGCAGTAATGGTGCTGCACGAGTTGAAAACGAATGGTACTGTAAAACGGGCATTCAGAGCCGACGCCGCAAACGCGTTCATCGACTGGCTGGCCACCTACGCAGACAAGCGGTTTAGGAAGGGAGACAATCCGCGCCAAA